>VIYQ01004266.1:0-15008 GCA_009928355.1 Chlorella sp. CH2018 | reverse complement strand
GGGACACGGTCTGCGGGCGGGGGTGGGGGGAGGGCACACATCAGGCATTTGTGGGGCTTGTGGCGGCCGGGTCTGGCCCGCACCCAACGGTGTGGCATGCAGGCACCACTGCGACGCAGGGCGCCACTTGGTCACACAAACAGCAGCAAACTGGGCAATGCATTCAGTACAAGAGCTCGGAGCAGCAGGACTCACGATCTTGGCATCGTCCTCCATCAGGCTGCCGTTCTTGTACTCAGCGAAGGCGCGCAGGGGCCAGCCGAAGCCCTCCCACAGCAGCTTCCAGGCCAGGGGCACATCGCTGCGGGGCGGAGTGGGGGCGCGCAAGCCGTGCGAGTAAGCGAGGGAACGGGTGCAAGCAGCAGGCTGCAGCAGCCGGGCGTGGGTGCCAAGCACTGCCTGCCTGGCTGGGATGGCGCCTGCATTCAACACCAACGGAGCCTTCCAGTTGCAACCAGCGCTCACATGATGATCTCCTTCTCGATGGGCTTGGCGGCGGTGGACACGGCCTGCAGGTACTTGGAGCCGGCGTAGCCCAGCCAGCCAGCAAAGTAGATGAAGCCGATGGTGGGGATCTGCGCGGACAAGGGAGGGTGTGGCAGGGGCAGGGGGAGGGGAGATGAGACCGGGTTGGTAGTTTCGAGGGAAGGGGTGGGAGAGGTGAGGCAGGCATGTAGCACGGCGCAGCGTTGGAACCTAAGTGGGCCCAACCACGCCTGCAACTGGTGTTCCATCGCGTGGACGGCCAGGCAACAGCACGGCACATGCCGCTGCATGGCTGATCGAATGATACGCAGCAGCGCGACTCACGAACACATCGCCTGCGTGGCCGTAGCGCAGCGCAAGGCCGGGGTCGGCAATCAGGTGGGGCAGGCCGTCAGTGCCGCACAGCAGGCCCTGCTTGGCGTACCTGCAACGGTACACGCCAGATGGACAGATTGGGGTGAGTTGTAGGCGAAATAAGAAGCACGTGGGGCGGTGGGCGGCAGCGGCAACCGCAGCCGACGCAGCAGCTGCCGCTGAGCGACTGTTCCAACCGTCGGCACACAGCATCATGCAGTGGTGTGTTCACAACTGTCACTCAGCAGCCAACTGTGAGGCTTCGATCACAGAAGCAGCAGCGGCGGCGGCGGCAGCAGATGTGGCATGGGCCTCACTTGTCGAAGCGCGCCTCGGTGCGGGCAATGGTGGCCTGCAGCGCCAGAGCGGGGGCGGAGCCCTCCTCGTACTGCAACAAAGGGGAGACAAGGGCAGCAGTGGTAAGGTGGCTGCCGGTTTGCCAGCAGGATGGGCGGGGTGCGCTGTCATGCTGTGACAGCGGGCAGGCTGGGCGACGGCGGAGATCTCTACCACCGGCCAACCGATCGCCGGGCTGGCTGTCCAACCAGCCTCCGCTGCGGCTGCCTGCAGCATTGCTGCGCTTGCATGGTGCCGGCAGCGGCATATGCCCAGCTGCAGGGCCTGTAGCCAGCTGCGCTCCGGCACATTGGCCGGGGCAGCAATCGGTGCGCGCTGGGGCGTGCTGCGGCAGCTGGCCCTGCTGCCTGCCAATCCCGGCTGCCGGCTGCCTTCTTGCCCGCTGGCACTCACGTTCTTCAGGCGCTTGTTCAGGGCCTTGACCTGCAATGCAAACAGGTTAGGGTCAGGGGTCAGCGCTTGCTGGGCGGCCAACCGCGGGGCAAACAGCCGCCGCAGAGTTCAAGCGTGCAGGGCGGCTCCGGGGGCTTAGTGGGAGCCCAGCCTGCTGTAGCCACCGCCTGCTGCTGCTGAACCCTGCACATTTGCCGCCTCGCACCTCGTTCTTCTTGCGCTTGGCGAACGCCTTGCTCTCGGAGCAGGGGGTCAGGCCGGCGACATCGGCGTAGGCGGCGTCAACGGCGCCAAAGCCGAAGGTCAGGGCCAGGGCGGCGGCAGCCACGCCGGTGGCCACCTGCTTGCTGGCCTCCTGCTTCTGGGCGGAGCAGGACACCGCGCGGGCCACGGGGGCGCGCGCAGAGGTGGCCTTGGCCGGCTTGAAGCCGGTGGCCTTGCTCAGGGACACCTGCGGGGCAGCGGGGGCCGGCATCGGCGTCTGCGGGGCTGCCGGGGCGCGATGCGCTGCGTGCAAGGGGCAGGCAGCCCGCCATTCACGCGGTCGGCGACCCTCCCACCTGGCCGAAGCGGGTCTGGACAGCGCTAGCCATGGTGTCCGAGCTGAGTAGAAGCAGGGGGCAAAGGCACGGGGGCCGGGAGGCGAGCTAAGGGCCGTGAGCAGAGCGCCGCATGGGTCGGGATAAAAGATTGCGCCGCCCAAACTGGGGCTTATTTGCCCTAGACACGCATCCTTGGTGCCTCTACAACCCAGCAGGGTCGCCCCGGCAGCGGGTTGCTAACTTGCAAGCCGCCCACCTGCCGCCGCCCGCCCGCCCGCCACGGGCCCGCACATTCCGACTCCCACCTTTTCACTGGGCAGCCTGGCTTCGATGAGAGCCAAAACCCAACTCAGTGTGCAAGGTTTGACGCAGCACTGGCCTCTGCAAAGCCTGCAGCCCGCTCAGTGCCCAAGCTGGGAGGCAGCGCAGCTCCGAGGGAGCCGTTTCCCGCCAGCACATGTTTACAATGCGACGGTGGTCGAATCGAATGGATACAAGGGCAGCGCAACTGGGTGCTCCCCAGTGATCAGATGGACAGGAGTAAACTGAAACGTCTGAGAGGGATTGATGTGCAATGGGTGTACTGCTCGCAAGCTCGTTCATTTGCTACTGCTGCGCCCCCGTGGCGGCTGCAAGGCGGCGCCCAGAGGCTGGCGGCGCGGCTTTGGGAAACCAAGCGCTGCACCGAAGCCCCTTATGCGCCCCCCTGAGAGAAGAACTCCTCGATCACTGCATCGTCAAGGTCCAGCTGCGCAATGGAAGGCGGCATCGAGAGACGAGAGTTGTAGGGTTGGGCTGGAACCGTAGCGCCGCTGGGCTGCCTGCCCGGCTCGGTGCACATTGGAGGGGGGTGGCCAAGGCAGCCTGGCCGCAGGCACGAATGGTTGGTACACCGTGCCGCTGACATGCATTGGGATCTGACAGCCCGAACTCACTCAAACCATCACAAAGCAATCACGTCCATCACGACACAGCGGGCCCAGCAGCGCACCTGGATTGAGATGGCCGTGCCCACAATCGGCTTGGAGGGCATGCCCTGCAGTTGAAGAGGAGGGCAGGGCAAAACAATTCGAACATCGATCGGCACTAGCACACTAGATCAAAATGCTGGCATGCACCCACTGAGTTTGTGCATCGCACGTTTTGTGGCAGGGCCTGCAGCTTGGTGCGTGCCTGCACCCTCAAAAGCAGGCAGGGCCGCGCACCTTGCGAGGCCGCGCCGGCTGGCGCAGGAAGGACTGCACACGCTCCGCCTGGCCCCAAGAGCTGCATGGGGTGTATGAGGTTGAGAGGAGGTCAGGACAGACAGTGCAAGGCGCTGTGTTGGAGGATGCAGTTTAGCCCGTAGGCCAGCCATTGGGTGCAGGGCAGGGCAACGGTGCAGCTGCGGCACAGCGAGTGCTTGACAGTTTTCCTCGTGGCGGCTGGCCACACTTGCTGGCTGCAAATCAACAAACCACACTATGCAGCGTTACCCGCTGCTCACTTGAGGTACAGGGCCACGAGCTCCAGCTTCTCATCGTAGTCCTCCTCACTGTAGGGCAGGAGTGGTCAGAGCGCAACACATTGGAGTGACGACCAGCAAGCAGAGGTGCGAATGCCTCCATGGCAGTTGCAGAGTAGCGAGCGGCCCGATGCATGGCAGCATCAACCCCAGCCACCGCCCCGGCCCCTGACAAGCGGGCGTCGGCAGCACGGGTGCCTTGCGACTTGCTGCACTCACGTCATGGGGAAGCTGCGCTGCTCCAGGTGCGTCCACATCACGTTGAGGCAGATGAGCGTCTTGCCCAGCGGCAGGTCCTGAGGGGGGGAGTGTGAAAGTGGGCGGATGGGTTAGGGCCGAGGTTGCGTGCATTGTTCATCGTGGCAGGCAGGGTGGGTGGGGCAAGGCAGGCGAGTGATGGGCAGCAATATCGTCAGTGGCGGTAAGCTCGCTACCGAACAGAACAGTCGTGCAGCACGTGGTCTGAGCAGACCCATGCCAAGGCAGCTGCAAACGGCGACTTTGCAGGCACAGCCAGCGAGCACTTGCACGCATGGAAGAGACACCAGGGCAGAGACCTCCCCCCCAGCAGGCGCACCCGGCGCACAAAGGACAGGTCGTACGTCTTGCCCCACTTGTTGAAGATCAGCTCCCTGAGCAGCGGCCCCGTGAGCCCCGCCCCCTCCACACTGTCGTCCTCCGCCTCCTCATCTGCCTCATCCAGCGAGCCTGCTGCACTGCCGCCGCCGGGGGCCTTGGTGGATGCCACCTCGGCGATGCGCTGCGCCAGAGCAGCGGACACCTCCTCGTCGGTGCTGCGCAGGAAGCTGGGCTGCTGGTCCGCGTCGGAGGTGTCTGCCGCCTCTGCCGCCGTCTCTGCTGCCGCAGCCGCTGCTCCCACGGCCGCGGGGCCGCTCTGCTGCCGTGCATCCGCCAGGCGCCGGTTCAGCACTTCCACGTCTCCCTCGGTCAGGCCGCCTGCACCTGCCTCGCCTGCAGGGGGTCGGGTTTAGGGCAAATGGGAGCTAATGGGATCACTACAACTGGCCTTGCAGGCTGCGGGCCCTGCAATTCAAGATGCCACGCGCGGGCATGGCACACGCGGCACACAGCGGGCGCCCGCGTCGCAGCACCCACCTTGCTGCCGCCGGCCGCCGGTGCCGTTGCCCAGACGCCACGCCTGGCTGCTCTTGGGCGCCCACGACTCAAAGTCGAAGAGGTCACCAAACAGGCCGGCCCGAGGGGGGCAAGGCAGCCGGCGTGCACGCACACGCGAGCGGCCCTGGGGGGCGGCAGCGGCTGCAAAGCCGCCGCCCTTTGTGCAGCCCAGCAGCTGCATCTGAGGTGCTCCTGGGGTCCTTGGGCGTACGCTGACTGGGGCGGGGAGGCTCGGGGTTGGGCAAAAGGCGGACTTGAGCGCCTGCCCGGTCACTGGAGTGGCTCCAAGGCTGGCGGGAGGCGTGACAAGCGTTGCAGATCAGCCGAGAGAGCCGTAAAGCAGCTGAGATCGCTGCTGGAGGCCAGCAGTGCTCCAACCTGCTGAAATGCAGGCAGCGCAGCAGGCAGCAGGTCCCAGCAGCGCCTGAAGTGCGGGGTAACGTGCATGCGGAACCTGCAAGCGTGATCAGCGGCGGCAGCAGCAGCAGCCCCAGCAGCCAGCGCCCAGGAGTCTCGCCCGCCGCGTTCGCTCTCCCAGCCTCGCGCCGTCCTCAGGAGCTCCTCCAGAGTGAGTGAGCAGCGGACAAGGAGTGCCGTCCCTCCAGCAACGACCTGTTGGCTGCTCGGCCGCCCTGCTGGGCGCTGCGAGCCTCTGCACCGCCTGTGCCTGCTGTCACGGGTTGTGCGTGCTGCCGGATTGCGTTGGCAACGACCGCCGGGCGCATATAACCCTCCGCGGTGCCAGCTTCTGCCGCCGCCGCTGCCGGCCGCCCCAGGGTGCCAGCGGTAGGTGCCGGCCTCACACCGCTGATTGCCTCTTCCGCACCGCAGTCCAAGGCAGCAATGGCTGGCTACCCTCCTCCTGACAAGGGGCAGTCGTATCCCCCGCCGGCTGACTACCCGCCGCCTCCGGCCGGTGAGCAACCCCTGCCTGCTAGGGCTTCCTCTCGTGGGTGCCGCCTGCGCTGGGCAGCGCCCTGCTTGCTCTGCTCCAAGCGAGAGTTGGGCAGCTGACCCGTCATCTCTGCTTCCACACTCTGTGCAGGGTACCCTGCAGGTGCGAGTCTGTGTGGTTGACAGCGACGATCGGGTGGAGCAGCTGTTGTTGCTGCTGGGCTGGGCTGGCTGCGGATGCTTCGCGCGATCGCCTGGTCACAGCTTGCCGTGTGTCCTCGACCTGTGTACGCAGCCCCTGCTCTGGCGATGCTGCTGCACTCAGCCCACAGCTGCCCTGAGCTCTCCCGCCACCTTTGCTGCTCATGCAGGAGACGACACACAGGCCAAGTACGGCGGCACCGCTTACGGCTATCCGCCCCCGCCCCCCGGCTACCCCGGCGCGCAGGTGAGCGAGGCGGGCCCTTGGGTGCGGCACAGGATGAGGGCGGGCTCTGTGCAGCAGGGTGCCTGTGATGCACAGCCGCTGTCTACTTCCTCCTCGTTGAACCGTGTGTGCGCTGTTATGTACGCCTGCAGGGCGGGTACGGCGCCCCGCAGTCCGGCTACGGCCCGCCGGTGGGTGGCAGCCGGCATGGCAGCTGCACCGACGCCAGCTCAGTTGTGCGGCATCATCGATTTGCAGGGCGAAGCAGTGCGAAATGCAGCTATTCGACACAACCCCGCTCACCGTCTGCTGTTCCCCTCTCTTGCCCTGTGCAGCCCAGCTACTACGGACCTCCCCCGGGCTACTCCTCGTATCAGCAGCCGCCTCAGCAGGTGCGCCGGCTTCAGCACTGCATGGATGCGTGCTGGTCATGCCCAGGCAGCAGGGGCGGAATGCACAGGCGGGCTGCTGCAGAGCACACCCACGGCCAGCGCGTGCGTCCATGCCCAGCAAGCCAGCCTCCTGCTGTCTGTTGTGCCCGTGTGCGTAATCACCTGCCCCTCGACTCTCGCGCCGCCCTGCCCGCAGGTGTATGTGCAGCAGCAGCATCCCGGCAACCCTGGAGCCGATGCGTGCCTGACAGCATGCCTGGCCGCCCTCTGCTGCTGCTGCCTGGTGGACTGCCTGACTTAACGGCTGCACAGCGTGGCCAGCCGAAGGCCATGTCACCTGCAGCAGCAGCCTCCAATGGACGTCCATGATGGCTTCAGGCAAGCAGCTGCACTGCTCCCACCCGGCTTGGCCTACATCTGGTCTCCACCCCATCCTCGCTGCTCTCCCGTGCCCTTTTGTATCACCTTCTGTGCACGCTACTGCTGTTCTGTGTCCTCAGCTATCCGATAGGCAGCCAAGCATGCACGCCAGTGTGCCTCCCCTGCTAGGCTCACCCATGTATTTGGCGCAGCATGCATCTCGCCCTTTCCCATGCATGCCTGCTGCGCATGACACACCCACATGCCTGTACCTTGTAAGCACTTGCCAGCTCTGGGGCAGCACTGAATGTTGCAGTGCCAGGCTGAGATGGCAGTTGAACGAGGGATCACATGGCGAGCGATGCACAGCTTAGCAGAGTACATAGTGCAGAAGAAACGCTGCAGCCTCTTCACAGCCAAGCTGAGAGCGGGTACGCGGCGGCCCCGATCACTTGCAGCAGCAGGTCGGTGGGCAGCAGGGACATGGGATTGGAGCGCCCCGCCTGCTCCGCCTGGGCGGCACCCTTCCGGCGCCTGCCCCTTGCCCGGCCACTGCTGCCGCCAGCTGACGCCACAGCAGCCGTGCTGCTGCCTCTCTGGTGCGCCAGCAGCAGCGCCCTGGCTGCCTGCTGGAATGCAGGAGGGAACTTGTGGTGCAGCTGGGGCGTCCAGGCTGGCTGGTAGGCCGCCAGGTGCAGCAGCCTGCATGGACAACAGGGAGGCCCAGGGTGCAGTGCACAGCGTTGGCGGTGTGAATCAGCTTCACACCAGCTGCTGCAACATGCTGCTGGGCAGAGAGCTGCAGGGCCTTTAAACCGCGCAATGCAGACCCACCAAAAGCTGAGCGAGGCATGCCCACGCGCTACAAGTGTTCAACGGCTGGCATGGATCCTCAACCGTGCAAGGGGCCCGCTCCAACTACAGGCCAGCCACAGTGCCACCAGCACGTGCCGCGCGGGCGGGTGTGCAGGGCAAAGCGCCACTCACCCTGCCGTGCCGTCCTCCGCGCTGTTGACGCATTCATCAAAGGGGCAGACATCACGCTGCACCTCCCTGTTGTCGCCCTCCAGCTCCAGCACATGGGGAGGCACATCATCGAGGTAGAAGGCAAATCGGGCGGGCGTCCGCCCTGCCTCAACCAGCGCCTCAGCCATGCGCACCAGCCCACGCACAGCTTCGGTGCCAGCCAGCTGCAGGGTTGGTCGGAAGGATATGGGCAGGGCCAGTGCAACTCAGATGGTGCACAGTGGTTCATCTGGGCTGACCAAAAGGCATACCAAGCATGCGTGCCAAAGCACCGAGCCAGAGCAAACCAGACCCAGACCAGCCCCAGCCCAGCCCCCGTCCACCGCACCTGCGGGCTGTACTCAATTGTATGCCACGCGATTAGGTGCAGTGGGCAGGTGAGGGGACCACCTGGCTCGGCCTCGGTGCCCAGCGACAGTGGATGCGGGTCATGGGCCAGCAACAGCCGCAGAAGGTGCTCCCCCCGCTGCAGCACCGCCCGCTGCGCCTCGTCGCCACCCGCAATGGCAGCCTGCATGCAGGCTGCAACCACCGTGGCTGCCAAGCAGTCTGAGTCGGCTTGAGCGCCGTGCTGCAGCAGGGCTGCTGCCGCCATGCACTTGAGCTGGCTGGTGGCTTGCTGCAGTGAGACGTTCAGCAGGGGCTCCTCCTGCCCCTGCTCCACTATGCCAGCCCGCAGCAGTGCCGCTAGCACACGCTGGTCTTCGTTGCTGGTGGCGCACAGCAGCACACTGCGGCGTGCCTGCTGCTGCCCCTGCTGCCCCTGCTGCCCCTGCTGCCCCTGCTGCGCCTGCTGCGCCTCTGACCATGCCCGCCAAAAGAACAGTGCCAGCCGCTTGTCTCCGTAGCTGGCTGCCACACGCAGTGCGCTCAACAGCTGTTCAGCATTGAGAGGGGCAGGAGCTGTGATGCAGGCAGCTGACACAAGCCGGGGGCTGCATCGCTTGCCCTGCTGCCGCTGTTGCTGGTACACGTGCTGCAGCATGGCGAGCTTGGTGGACCGTAGGCCCACTCGCTCCAGGATGCTGCGCTGTCGCCCAACATAGCAGGCCGCAAGCAGTCGGCGCCGCCAGCGACGAGCATCAACGCAACTGGCCGCAGCTCTGGCTTGGCTACAAGTTGGTAGCATATGAGGCCAAGGGGCGTTGCGCACACACAGGTCTCCCGATTTGCGTCGGCGCCTGCAAGGGTGCAGTAATAGAGAAATGGCGTCGTTGCCAGCCATGAGGTTCCCCACCCACAGCAGCAGGGCGCTGGCGTTGCTCCACAGTCCTTTGTTGCTTGCAGCCATCGCACGCTCACCCAGGGCAGCGCCTGCCAACCCATCTCACCAGCATCAAGCAGGGCTTGAACCGTTGCCGCGTCACCACGCACAGCAGCGATGTGCAGTGCGGTGGCGCCGTCGCTGGCTGTGTTGAGTGCATCAACCAGCGGACTCCCTGATTCCAGCCAGCCGCGGCTGTGCAGCTCGTCCAGGGCTGGCCAGTAGTCGAACACCTGGCCATCCATGGCAGCGCCAGCGGCCACGAGCAGCGGCACCGCCGCCGCAAGGCCAGCAGCAGCGGCGGCATGCAGGGGCCGTAAGCCGCCCGGCACAACCTGTCTGGCCGGGTCGGCGCCCGCAGCCAGCGCCTGCTGCAACCCGGGCAGGTCGCCCCGCAGCGCGGCGTGCAGGAGCGACTCTTCCTTGCTCTGCATTGGCCACGATACACTGAGTAGGTGGGCAGAGCGCCCGTGTTCCGGCGGATATGATGGATGGCGCTGCGCAGCACGGGGGAGCGCGGCGCAGCGGCGGTCCAGCGGGCCATGCGAGATCATGCAAGGGCACGTTGTGCAGGGTGTTTCATGCGCCTGTACCTGCCCGTGCAAGCTTACCCTTGGTTGAACAACCCCATGCAAGCAGTCGATCAAGCCCATGCATCACGGGCGGTGCAGACCAAGGACGTTGGGAGCTCAACACGAGAGGCATCCCACCCCACCAAATGTGTGAGCTGACACTCGCTGCACTGAGCTCTGCTATGGGCGCTGGCCGTAGACAGGCATGCCAACTGCCGGTGCATACTGCGCCTGCGCACCCTGCTGCTGCGGCTGCTGCTGCTGCCGTGCCCCGGAAGGCAGATGCTCAACCCAGGGGCAGAGCGTCCCGCTACTGCTCCTGCCCGGCCAGCCCCACTTGCTGCTGCGCCTGCTGCGCCGCCCGCCGCAGCAGGCGCCGTGCAGCCACCTTGGCGAGTGTCTCCCCTTGTTCAGCCGACTCCTCCAGGCTACGGAAGCGGGCACAGCTGAGAATGTGCTGCTCCAGCACATCCAGCTCCTCCTGCGCCTGCTGCCGCCGCTGCTCTGGACGGAGCGGCGGAAGCTGGCCAGCTGCGGCTGGCCCCACTGCCCCCTGCGCTAGCACCGGCCACAGGCCGCCCAGCAGTTGGGCTTCCGCGCAGGAGGCCTGCAAGCAGTGCGCGAGGGGGCGAGCGGCAGGAGGCGTGTGGATGCGCACCGCAGGCGTGCGCTGCTGCTGCGCAGTGAGGGTAAAACCATATACGTCCGGAGACGTGCACTGTCTGCGCCAAGACGCCAGCTCAGCTGGTCATGCCAAGCTGCCAGATGCTGGGGTAGCTGCTAGCAGCACACGACAATGCAGCTCACCGTCAGTTTGGCAGCGATCTCCTCCCATGCGCCGTCATTCTCACACCTGTGGGTGGGGCAGCTCAAGCGCACACACCGTCAGCCACAGTGCATTGCCAGGCAGCCCCTTGCGCACTCGGCAGGCCTAACAAATGTGGGCAAGCCAAGTGAGCACAGAGGGCACGCACACTGGCAGCTCCAACGCATCCGCAAAGGGAGGGTCGTCTGCCAGCCTCTGCGCCTCAGCGACGGCATATAGCAGCGCGTGCGACAGGCTGCCTCCCTGCGGGCGGTCAAGCACGCGTTACTATGTTGATGCTCAATGCCGTGCGTGCTCCGAATGGCCTCAGGCACTTGGGGGAAGAATTGCTATAAAGGGCAAAGCAAGCAGCACAGCACGCCCAGCAGGAACAGCTTCTGCATGCACAGTGTGTCATCTGCTGCCTGCACCCACCCTGGTCAGGAAGTGGTGCTTGGCGCCGCCACTGAAGTGATCGCTCTGCCACTCAAAGTACACCGTCTGCGCGTAAGGCATCTGCGCGCGCGTGGGCACTATGGCTGATGTTACCAGGCGCACTATGGCTGATGTTAGCACGCGATGTTGAGCCACGCAGCCACATTGGCGAGCATGCGTGTGGCCTGGAAAGCTGGGACGCGTGCTGAGCAGAAGCCTCAAGTGCGGCACAACCGCAGTGTTCCCACTGGGAGCCAACCTTCTTGATTTGGACCATGTATGTGATTGTGTCGAACAACTCGCACGCGCCCTGTGCAGGGATATTGCGCATCACAACAGAGTTTGGCTTCCAAACAAAGCGTGGGCACGACAATGCCTCCAGTGCTAATGCGGTCCCTGCTCACTGCGGCTTCAAACCTGCAGGAAGGTCTTGAGGAGCTCGCACTGCTGTGTTGCCGGCGGGAGGAGCCGCAAGCTGCCAGCCCGGCAGGCTTGAAAGAGCGGAGAGAGCGGCGACAGCGGCTGCACTCATTTGATGGGTGACAAATGGGAGTGGCAGGGCATCGGGCATGCGGTCCCCCCAGCAAGCGTGCGGTTGTGACATGCTGGGCACGCCCCGCTACTGGCTAGCACACCCCACGGCAGTTCACGGCAGCCGTGTTGCAGAGTGGTGTCTGATGGCTTGCCTCTACACAGCACACTTGCCTTGCGGCGGCGCGGCCCATTCCCCCGCGGCCCAAACTCCCCGGAGCTCTCCGCCTGCTGGATGAGACTGGCAATGCCCGCACTGCAGAGAGGGAGGGACAGTGCCACTGAGGCCGGTTACAGGGGTGAACTGAGCTTGCTGGGGGGCCGCTTCAGCAGTGTGCCCCATTGCGTCACATGCACCACCCCAGACAACAGCGCCACTCGGCGGCGCAGCTGCATGCACGCATGCTGTCCACGCCCCCCTGCTCACTTTTCAAGGTCAGCCGCTATCTCTTTTTCACAAAGTGTGTATATTTGTGTAAACAGTTTTGGGTGGCAGCACAGATGGGCAGTTGATGCTCGACGCCGATGGTGCACCGCTTGCCCGCCAGGTGTCTCGTGCACGTGTGGATGTGGTGGGCGGGGCGAGGGGCAGCTGCTCTGGGATGTCATGCCAGTTTCTTGAAATGTTTCTGAACCGCTGACTAATGGATCTATTCTACAGTAGAGCTTTTTGTATGTAAGGTGCTCAAAGACACGCTGCGCTGCCGGCTGGGCCATCAGCTTGGCGCCTCCTCGGTCAGCTGCTGCGCATGGCACTGCTTCAGCTCCTGCACAGGTCGTTGTTTGTTTTGGGCTGTGAATCAAGCTGAGCAGAGGGCTGAGAGAGTGGGTCGGATGAACCTGCTGCAGAGCCCCACCAATCCTAAGTGTCGCAAGAGACTTGCAAGCTGCGCATCCCGCCGCAACCGTTGTCCAGCCTACCTCCGTGCATTCCTTGCAGAACATGGCCCGGACTGTGTCCTTAGCCTGTGGCCGCACGCCGTCCCGGTACCCCAGCCAGGTGGCTGTGAAGCGGTGGTATGCAACCTGGGGGTTGACGGGAGGTGCAGGCAGGCGAAGCAAGTTGCGTGTGCCAGTGACCAGTAAGACGGCTCTTGCCAGCCCTGCGCCTGCTTTCCAGTGATAATGGGCGCCTCCGGCATTGCCTATTTGAACCCCCAGACACTCCGTGTTCATTGAACAGCTGCCAGCTCACCATTTCCGTCAGGTTCACAGAGCCCACCACGCGCTGCAGCATGAACTGCTCGTGGCAGTTGTTGTCGGCATAGCCGCAGGGCGTGCACCAGGTGCCCAGCTTGTAAACGCGAGTGACGCGCCCGCTGGGGTGCGCCAGCACCGGGGGCAGCAGCCCTGTTGAGTCTGCGCAGGGGTAGCAAGTCACGGGTTCATGGCCGCAGTGCAGGGCGGGCGAGCAACAGTGCACAGCAGCAAGCAAACGATTACCGGGCAGCGACATGCCTGCGCAGCTTGGCAGGCCGCTGCCACTTACTAAGCGTTACATTGTGCCACCTGAGCAGCATGTCTCGCACGATCTGAGGGCCTGCAGGTGCAACCGAGTGAATCTGGTCAGCGGCGGGGGGCATCATTGCCGACTGGCAGACCGCGTAGCCACCAGCCAGGGCTGAACAGAACAAGCAACTGGGCAGCTATCGACAAGCGGCTGGGCGGCTAGCACCTGTTGAGAAGCCGGTGTCCTGGATGTCGTGATCTGCAGCGCATGCCGGCAACCCATGGTGCGGCGGCGTCAGCAGCTCACACTTGCACAGCCACCGCCAGTTCGCCGCTGCCACCGGCCCCACAGCTTGGCAGCCGGGCCTTCAGATGCAATCAAAAGATGCGGAGGAAACGGGGCTTCCACACTTCCCAGACAGCTGTTCCCACCTTTCCGCTCCACCATCAGGTCAAAGGCGTGCTTCCAGGCGGGGTGGTTGGGCATGCAGGCAATCACGCCACTGTTCACTGCCGCCCCCGGGTAGTCCTCCTGCAGTGGAGCACCAACTTGGCTCAAACTGTGTGCGCTGGCGACAGGAAACCGAGATCCAGGACGAAGATGCGCAGGGCACCGCATCGACACACCCAGCACTTAGCAAGGGACAGGCCCGGCAGTGGCAGACCTCCGCCTGGCCGGCTTGGTGTTCATGCTACTCACCTGTACAATCATGTCGAAGCCATCCAGAGTGTCCGACGGCTCTCTGAAGCACTCGACATCCGTGTCAAGGTACAGCCCTGCGGCGGTTGCAGCAGGCACAGGTGCGGGCCGAATGTCAGGAGAGAGCGAGGGAGTGCACCTGGGAGCTGCAGCCCGAAGAGCGCAGCCAAGCAACAGACAGCTTGGGTGGCCAGCGACCGGGCCATTGCTCACAGCCTGCAGCGGCTGGCGGCACCTTTTGAGTGCCGCCCGACCACTCCGACTGGCCAGCCGGGTTGCATCCATTTGCCGCCGCACAGCTGCTTGCCAGCACCGGCGCACACATGCCTGCCCACCTCCGAAGACCTCCAGCAACAGATACTTGGCCATGTCGATGCGCTGCACCAGCTTGGGAAAGCCTCGGAACATGGGCAGGAACTCGGGGCGGTGCTCCTCCAGTACAGCCTCCACAGCTGAGAGGTTCCATAGGCGCATCTGCCAGCCGAAACGGGGCGACAGCTGGGCCCGGCAGGAGTCGATCCAGCGGGCGTGTGCCTCGGGTATGCTGCGAGGCACAGGTGGTTGGGAGGGAGGGGTGGGCCGCCTGGTTGGCGGCATGCGCAAGATACCACGTGCAACCGCGCTGCGGCTTGCTCTGTTCTCAGTGTCAGCACACCAGCCACTTGCCTCTGGTCGCCGAGCCACAGGGTGTGGTAGATGCGTGGAATGAGCTTGGTATCGCTCGTCGTGTTGCGCTGCTGTGCCTGCTGCCGTGGCTGCTGCTGCTGCTGCTGCTGCGCGGAAGGCGCCACCTGCACGGTTGGCATGCCGCCATGGGCGGCGGTTCTGGTTAGGGTGAAAAGACTGGCGCAACAAGCACGCAAACTCACATCCAATGAGCCGCCTCGCACCGTGCTTGCACGAGCAGCCAAGCTGGGGGTTGCGGGCACCAGCCGGAGCGCCTGCAGGGAGATGCAAGGGCGTTGGATCTCTAACGGGCACTGGCAAGATTTCGGCTGATTCCAGACCGTTTTGCAGACCGTCTACTAGTGAGAAGCGGTCTGCAACCCTTTGCAGACCGTCAGCTCCCTACAAACCGGTCCGCAACGACCGCACTGTCCCTCTGCCCACCAACGCCTTTACTTGCACAGCCCCTCATGAGAGGGTTCAAGCAACATCACGCGGCCTCATTGAGACACTGAGAGTTGATAAGAGTTTAGGGAACAGATCCGGAAGGGCCACAACACACTCCTAAGGCGATGCTGCAGCCGCATGCCGCATGCCCGCTATTGCCCGCTGCCGGCGCTGGCTGCGCTGGGGCGGTGGCGGCGGCATGATACAGGCGGGCCCGCAGACGGCTGTGCTTCTCGCAATCGTTTGTTGAGCATACCCTGACTGGGT
>VIYQ01004265.1:0-18351 GCA_009928355.1 Chlorella sp. CH2018 | reverse complement strand
CCACCCCCCGACCTGCCGCCCCTGCTCCTCCCTGTCCCCGCCAGGCGGCTGGACAAGCTGGTGGGCGTGCCCGTGATCAACATCCACATCTGGTTTGACCGCAAGCTGTCCACGGTGGACCACCTGCTCTTCTCCCGCTCCCCCCTGCTCTCCGTGTACGCCGACATGAGCGTGACGTGCAAGGAGTACTACGATCCCAACAAGTGAGAGCCCGGGGGGTGGGTGACCTTGGGTTGGGGCACCGCCAGCCAGATGGGGCGCCCTCGCGGGGTTGGCACCCGCTCAGCCACCAGTGGCCCAGGCCCGACTGCAGCTCGTTGCTCCTTCCGTGGCGCCCTGGCCCGCCACATAATGCCCTGCCGCACCGCCCTCCCTCTCATCTCTCTTGCCCCTCCCTCTCATCTCAATTGTCCCTTCTTCTCATCTCTCTTTCCCCTCCCTCCCCTCCCCCAGGTCCATGCTTGAGCTGGTGTTTGCGCCCGCGGAGAAGTGGATTGGGCGGTCGGACGAGGACATCATCGAGGCCACCATGAAGGTGCGGGGGGTTGGGCGGGGCAAGGTCTGCTGTGATATACTGCATGCGCGCAGGTGGTGCTGGTGCGCATTTGGCATGCTGGTGGTGCTGATGGCTGGGCCTTGAATGCACACATATGCGGCTCCCTCTGGCGCTGTCCCCCCGCCTCCCTGCCTTGTTGCCAACAGCACCATTCCCGCCTCCCTGCACCACCCCTGGAGCGCCTGTTCCCTGGCCAGGTTGCCGCCTGTGCTCACCTGCCGATCTCAACTGCTCACCAAGATTTGTGCACAACCTCCACCCCTCCCACAGGAGCTGGAGCGGCTGTTCCCGGGAGAGATTGCCGCCGACGGTAGCAAGGCCCAGATCCGCAAGTACAAGGTGGTCAAGACGCCGCTGTCGGTGTACAAGACGGTGCCCGAGTGCGAGCCGTGCAGGTGCGCGGGGCAGGAGCTGGGGCGGGAGCGGTGCTGGGGGTGCGGCGCCTGATGGACATGCTGCACGTGCATTTCGGCGTCATATGGTGTTATGGCCTGCTGTCAGTTGGCACCCAACTGGCACCCCCGCCCCTCGATCTCGTCCTCGCAGGCCCACGCAGCGCACTCCCATCCGCAACTTCTACCTGGCGGGAGACTACACCAAGCAGGTGCGGGCCGACGGGCGTGCCTTACCTGCTAGAGCATGCCCCCCTGCTGCCGCTGCCGCTGCCGCTGTGCTGTGCTGCTGCTGTTGCCGCCGGTGCTGAGCGCTGCAGCGACATGAGCATGGTACAACCAGCGGCGGAGTGCCTGCTCACACCATGGGTCGCCCCTGGTGTCCGCCCCTTCCCCTGCTGCAGCGCTACCTGGCCAGCATGGAGGGCGCCACCTTCAGTGGCAAGCTCTGCGCGCAGGCCATCGCGGGTGCGTGCTGGGCACTCCTTGTTGGGCGTCAGGACCTTGCAAGCTTGGGTGGCTGTGCAGAGCACGGCCAGTGCATGACGCACCTGCCCTGCAATCAGTTTGTTCACTCACTGGCCGCCCTGCGCTGACCCTTCCCTGCCCTCCACGCCTCACCCTTCCTTCCCCTGCAGAGGACTGGAACACCAGCAGCGTGAAGCCCAGCCAGGCAGCAGCCAAGGAGCCGGCCCTGGCGTGAGGCCCGGCCGCCGCCGGTCGCCCTCGCACCTGACGCGCCCGAACCCGCTCCGCTTGTACCAACCCACGACGCCTGCCCCTTTCGTTCCCCAGTCTGTGTGCCTGTGCCCTCGTCTCGTCTCCCCTCTAGCCTCCATTTTTGCTGTGCCGGCACATGGAGTTCCTACACCTATTCTGCCGCTAAAGCCCCTGCGCTGTCCCCTGCTCACATTTCATTGCCCATTCGTCCCCCCAGCCATTGCTGTGGGGCCGCACCCCTGCCGCTGCGCCATGTAATACAGAGCAGCCGGTTAAGTCTTTTGACATGGTGGCGCTCAAGTCGAACGGCGGCTAATGTACAAGAGGCAACTGTGTCACTGAATGCGCTACTAGTGCAGTCAAAAAGCTCCAGGCAATGTACAGGCCCGCGTGTCGCATCTGGTCAGCCCGCGCTCACTCTCCAATCTTCAGCACAATCTTGCCGCGGTTGTGTCCCTGCTTGGTCCGGTCCTGGGCCTCCCTGCACGCCCACAACAGGAGTCCAAAGACCTGCATCAATCTACCCAAGCGCCTGGGACCAAAAGAGGCGCTCCTAACATCACCTCCCCACCCCAGCGCACTCACGCTGCCTTGTCCAGCGGCAGCACGTCGGCGATGATGGGCTTCACCTTGCCCTCCTCCCACAGCTTGCCAACTGCATGGCAGACAACCAAATGACAACAAAGTGGGTACCAGCAACCAGCTGGGCTGCAATGGTGGCCAACACGCCAGCTGCAGCACAGGAGGCAGGTGCCGCCACAGGCCGACCCCCGGGTGGCCCAAGCCAGGCGTGAGCTCCCGCCAGGTGCTCACTCTGCGTCAGCTGGGCGCCGTTGGGCGAAACCAGCACCACTCGGTAGCGAGGGCCCAGCCCCAGGGCACCCTTGAGGAAGCTGCGGCAGGCAGGGGAGGAATGAGCTGGAGGCGCAGTGGAGGCACACCCGCGCAAGATTGGCCAGCTGAAAAGGAACGCTGGGCGGGCAGCACGCCTGTGCGATGCCGCCAAGCGTGCATGTCAAGCACTGCAGCGCAAATCCAGGAGGCAGCAGCAGCCTTACCCCTTGGCGATCTGGCCAATGGCCACAGTTGGCATGTGGTGCACGTAGGTGCCGCTGCGCTTCAGCACCGACAGGCTGCGGCAATGGCAGGCAACGGTGCAACACATGCGTCAGGGATGGCCTGCCGCGGAGAATGGAAGGGCCAGGGGCGCTGCCATACGAACAGCGCGAGCATACCCATTGCTGCTCCCACCTGCGCTGCTCGTAGCCGTCGCGCACAATCGTGTCCAGCACCGCGTCAAAGGGCTGCGTCTTGTACACCTCTTCGGTATGGAAAATGCATGGTGGCGTGACACAGTGACGAACACAGGTTGCAGGGACTGTGGCACTACACTGCATCATGCCACAAGGTTGCAACAACCATGCAGCTACTGCTGCTGCTGCTGCTGCTGCTGCAAAGTCCAGCTGCTGCTGCTAAGTCCCCCTCACCTGCAAAGTCTTGGGTGGTGTAGTCCACAACCTCGTCGGCGCCCAGCCCCTTGACAAAATCGGCGTTGCGCCCTGAGCAGGTGGCCGCCACCCACAGGCCCCTCGCCTTGGCCAGCTGCATGGGGGAGGAGGCACCGTCGTGCCTTGCACCTCATGCTTGAGATATGGCAGCTCACGGGCGGCAAGCGCAAGGGGCGCAGCCACTTCCCTGGAGTGGCACAAACCGCTCAAATGGCAGCCCTGCCGCCAGCTGCCGCCCACCTGGACCGCAAAGGAGCCCACGCCGCCGGCGCCGGCGTGCACCATCACCCGCTGGCCCGGCTGCAGGCGAGCCAGCTCCAGTGCCTGGGGTGCAAAGAGGGTGAGGAAGTTCGGGTAGAGCAAGTTGCGCATTGACAGAGACGCCTGCAAGGAGACCTGTGCGCACTGCTAGACGAAGGAGAAAGCTGCCCTGCAAATGCCCCACGAGGCACACCAGCTGACCTGCCAGGCAGTGAGCGCCGCCAGCGGGAAGGCGGCGGCATCCTCAAAGCTCTTGCCCTCTGGGATGTGGGCCAGCGCCGCCTCTGGCAGCACGATGCGGGAGGTGTAGGCGCCCACGCAGCGGTGGGTCAGCGCAAACACGCGGTCGCCTGCGGGTGAGGCCATGGCAGGGGAGAGGGAGGGAGGGGGGAGCATGAACACGGGCTGCTCAGGGCTCACGCAGGGGATATCCAAGCTGTGGGAGACATCCATCCTCTACCTGCAGCTCCCCAGATGGCCAAGCCTGCACGGTCAGGCCAAACTGCATGCATCCTGCGATGTGGCTGCACCGCTGTGCCACGCACCTGGCTTGAAGGCGCTGCCGGCGTCTGCCTCCAGCACCACGCCTGCCACGTCACCACCCGGCACGGCCGGCAGCCGAGGGTTTGCCAGCTTGCTCAGCCCCTCTCGCAGCTGTAGCAGGAGGGAGGTAGGGTTGAGGGGGTTGCTAACTGTTGCGCAAGGAAAAAAAGTGGCAGGGAGTTCCAACGCCAGCATTCGAATGCCACCGCAGCTCATGCCACCGCAGCTCTCGCCCACCCCTCGCCCACCAACCGAACTGCAGACAGCCGGCAGCCTACACCCCATGAACCTTCCACAGCTTGCCTTGTAATCCACAGGGTTGACGCTTGTTGCTCTGTTGTCAATCAGGACCTGGCCAGCCGTGCGAGCCGGCACCGGCTGGTCGGTGACCAGCTGCAGCACGGACGAGTCGCCGTGGCGGTCGTACTGGATCCGGCGAGCCATAGTGCGCTGCAATTGGTGGCGAGCTGGAGGGTAGCAGCTGGGTTGTCTGCGACGGGCTGACAGAACTGAGAAGCTGTGCCGGCAGAGCGGCGGGGGAACGCTCCGGCGCCGCTGCTGCCGCAGCAGTGCAACGGCGCGTTCTGGGCGCGACGCAGCAACCATGCGATGTATCGTAACGTGATCCAGGCTCGCAAGCAGGCAACGACGCAGCCCTGCGTGCGGGGTTTGCGCAGCTCCGCGCACTGTCCTAGCAGGCAGCTCTCCACCTCACCGTTTCGATGATCAAGAGCCAACGACTGCGCCAGAGCGGCGTCTGAGGGCACGAGTACCCCGACTCTGCTGTGCCGGCAGCCTGCCGCCCGCTGTGGTGCTGCTCGCACCTCACAGCTGATCTGGCTTGCCTGGCAGTTGCCATCTACACTCAGCATGCATATCACAGCGCGGGTGTTACAGAACGGATGGCACTGGCCGAACAGATGGATGTAAGGAATCAAAAAGGGGCAGCGAGAGTGGCAGCGGGCAGCAACAGAGCAGAGCGGGGGCAGCTAGAGTACAGCAGCAGGAGGAGCAGGCAGGAACTGGGACAGCACAGGACGGGCACCTGGGGGCCGCAGCAGGCCAACGGTATTGGTGCTACGCGTCGCCCGTTTTGAGCAGCTTGCGCTGCTTCTTGTTCTTCAACATGCGCTTGGCGGTGGCCGCACTGACGCGTGTGGTCACCGCTGCCGCCGCGCGCTTGGCCTCCTTGCGCGCCTGTTGAAAGGGAGGGGGGATGAGCAGCCTGGGTGGGTGGGCACACGTTGACGGTACTGCAAACCATCTGCTTCAGTTCTCAGGCGCGGCTGCTCCCGCACCCGCACACCCAGCCCCACACGCCAACCTCGCTAATCCACCACCAGACTCCCTGGCCACCCAGTGGACCCACCCACCTTGGCCTCCTCCCGCCGCCGCCGCTCCTCCGCTGCTGCCTCCTTGCGTGCCGCCAGTGCCGCTCGCTTGGCATCCTTGAATGCCGCCTCCTCCGCTTTGGCCTTCATCTTCTTCTCCCAGCTGGTGGACAGCTTGGGGTTGCGCAGGCTGCCCGCACGCTCGCCCGGCTGCACAAAGGTGGAGGGGCGGGCCGAGATAAGCAGCGAGGCGAAAGGGGTGAGTGAGTTGCATGGCAGCAGCGGTGGAGCTGCGGTGTGTTCAGAACAGGCACAAGAATGCCAGCAACAGCAATGTGGCAGCATCGACCCCACCCAGCGATCCTGAGCTGGCGGATCGTCCACAGCGCACTCGCCCCACCTGCTTCCAGTCGCCGCGGCCGCTGCTCTTGCCCACGCCCACCACGTTGTGCTTGGCGCGCTTGGCCGGCTCCTGCACCGACGCCGGCACCGCCTCCCCCTGCTCCATCTGCTCACGCTCGCGCTCCACCTGGCGGGTGGGAAGCGGGGAGGAGAGGCAGGTGAGCAGGTGCGCCTGAGCTGCTGCTTCGACACCGCACCCTGGGCACGCTGCTTGGACCAAAGCCAGCAGCCCCCAGTTCTGGAGGCTCGCAGTCACGGCCAGTCAAACTCCGCTGATCGCCATGCGCAAGCCCCGTATGTTACGCACCTGCTCCGCATACTCCTCCAGCTTGCGCTTGGTGCCCACCTTGCCGTACTTGGTCACCCCCACCTGTTGGTGGTGGCAGGAGGAGGGGGGCAGCGGAGGCAGCTGCTGAGGCCAGGCAGGCAGGCAACGCCAGCGTTGCCAGGTGCAAGTGGCTCTCCCTTTCCTCGGTGTGTGCAGCTAGCAAACTGCGGGCAAGTCGCTGCAGCAGCGTCACCAGCCACCCGCTCCTGCGATCCCAGCAGGTACCAGCCCCCACCTTGTAGCCGCGCGTCTCGCTGGGGAAGTGGCGGAAGTCATACAGCGGCTGGTGCTTGTATTGCGGCGGCACCGGCACCTGCGGCAGTGGGTGGCAGGTGGGGGCAGGTGGGTGGCTGTGCAGGCCACAGCGGCAGCAAGTCCCGCTGTGCAGTGATACACCAACTCGGTCCATGCGGCTGGAGCACGTGCAGGTGGTGCCAGCAGCAGCGTGTTGGCAGCTGGCGCCAAGGCGTGCCGCCGCCGCCACCACCATTGGCGCCGCCGCCGCCCACATGCATGTGCGGCCGCCCCGGGCTGCCGACCAGCTGGTTGGTGCAGCGGCCCGGCACCGCTCTCCGCACCTCCTCTGCTGCCGCCGACGCCATGCTGCTGCTCTTGCGGCTGCCGGGTGTGCACGAGAGGGCTGCTGCGGGCGCTGCACAAGCTGCAAATGGACTGAAGAAGGGCACGGATGTGGTGGCACCGCCGCTGCAGCTCGCGGGGTGCACTCGCGCCCTCATGGCGCGCTGGCGTCGCATGGGGGCCGACCAGAGCAGGCCCATGGGCCCCGACGCCCCCTGGGATCGCCATCATACGCATCGCAACAGCCACGGCCCGCTTGCAAGCCGCCCGGCGTCAAGCCCCACGCCCAGCTGACCGCCTCGCTGCCTGCAGCCGCTCCGCTCGCATCCGGGTGTCGTCGCCAGCTTTCGATCACATCTGAGGGGCTGGCAGGCGGCGCCGGCCGGCCAGGGCGGCTATGTCGGTGAGCGCCGCTGCTGGCGGTGGCCTGGCCGCCTGCTGCTGCCCTGCCTGCGTCTGTAGCGCGCCACACCGCCCCGATCCCCGCGCCCATGCCCCCTGCCGCAGATTTTCGAGTACAATGGCTCGGCCATAGGTGATCGTCGGCGTCTGGGCGGCCCCCAGGCCTCTGGGGCACGTGCAACCGCAATGTGGAGGCTGGCATTGAGCTGGGATCGAGCAGCAGCAGCCTGCAGGCGGCGGCGGCGGCGGTGGCCGACGCTTCACCGTCGCTTCACCGCGCTCCTGCCCTGCTGCGTTGCTTGCTGCTGCGCTGCTCAACAGCCCTCTCTGCCCCTGCCTGCTGCAGTGGCCATGGCGGGCAAGGAGTGTGTGGCCATCGGCAGCGACCTGCGGTTTGGCGTGCAGCTGCAGGTGCGCCACGGGGCGTGCCAGGCTGCACAGTGCGCATCGCTTGCCTCAGCTGAGCTGCTGGGTGGCTGCGGCCTCGCCAGCGGCCTTGTGGCTGCTGCTGCTGCTGCTGTCAAGGAACCGCACTAGTTGCAGGCCTGTCAACGCATTGCTGCTGGGCTGGCGGAGCTGGCAGGGCCGCTCTCTGCCGCACCCCTCCCAACCATGCCCATGCGGCCCCCGCCCGCCCTCCACGACTGCCGCAGACGCTTGCGACAGACTACAAGAAGATCTACAAGATCCACGACCAGCTGTTCATCGGGCTGGCGGGGCTGGGCACGGATGCAGAGACGCTGTGAGCTGCTGTGCTGCTGCCATGCTGTGGGCTGCCGTGCTGGGTTGCCGTTTGAGGGCAGAACTCTGCTGCTGCCGGCATTGCTACCGCTGCTGCTGCTGCTGCTCTGCCAGCGCTCCACCTTGTGCTGCGGCCAACATGTGTGCCGGCGCTCTCCCATACCCACTGCTGTGCACTGCCACTGACGGTGCCTCGTTTGCCCTCCCGTCCTGCGCCGCCCGCAGCTCGCAGCGCTTCAAGTTCAAGCACAACCTGTTCAAGCTGCGGGAGGAGCGAGACATCAAGCCCTCCGCCTTTGGGCAGCTGGTGTCTGCCACGCTGTATGAGCGCCGCTTCGGCCCCTACTTCTGCCAACCCGTCATAGGCAAGCCGGCCTGGTTGTGCGGTGGTTGGTTCTGCGGTTGGCGTGCGAGCCAGCAGGGCAGCCTTTTGGGGTCGCTGGTGCACCATGCAAGCTGCGACAAAGGTCCCACAGCCCGCCCTTCCTGACAGCCGCTGCCGCCTGCTGCCCCACCTCGTTGCCATGACTGCAGCTGGGCTGGAGCCGGATGGCACGCCCTACCTCTGCGGCATGGACAGCATTGGAGCGCAGGAGACGGCCAAGGACTTTATGGTTGCGGGCACCGCCACCGACTCGCTGCTAGGCATCTGCGAGTCGCTCTGGCGGCCAGACCTGGTGCGTGGGGGGAGTGGCAGGCAGGGCGTGGATGATCCCAACTGTGGGAGGGGGGGAATGCATGGGCTGCTGTGCGTGCTCGCATGGCGTCCGCATGGAGGGCTGCGCGTGGTCACCTACTGTGATGCCCATTGCATGCCACCCTTTCGCTGCCGTCCACCGTCCATCCATGCGGGCCCCTCCAAAGAGCTGTTTTGAGGCACTGTGCCAGGTGCTGTTCCTCAACTAGGCCACATGCTAAGTACCCTTGCCTGTCCGCCTGCCTGCCCACCCCACTTTGCCCATTGACAGGGCCCTGAGGAGCTGTTTGAGACGGTGAGCCAGGCGCTGCTCAGCGGGCAGGATCGCGACTGCCTGGCGGGCTGGGGCGCAGTGGTGTACGTGATCACCAAGGACAAGGTCATCGCGCGCACGCTGAAGGGGCGCATGGACTGAGTCGTGCCGGCACGCAGTGCAGCATGTGCGTGCAGATGGTGGGCGGCTCGAGAGGCCCCCTCGCTCTTGCATGCCCGCCTGGCCTGCCTCAATTTTGCGACGCATCGCCCAGCCGGTGCCGCCAGCAGCAGCTGTACAATACACACCCTGCCCTGCCGCACTGCATTCCCCTGTAACTCCCCTGCTCAGCGCTACCTCGAACGTGGCACAGGACAGCACGGAGTCGCAGCTTACAGAGGATGCCTGCATCATTTTGCGGAGCAGTGCCCCTGCGCAGCTTGCTGTTTGCCGTAGCTGCCTGGAGCGCCGCACGCAGGAAGGCAGCCACAGTGGCACCGGGTGCTGTGAAGTTGAGCTGCCTCAGTGCGCGAGCTGCCAGCCTCCGCAGCTGACAGGTGACCGGGCATGGCTGCCGGACCAGCCTGGGCAGTGGTACGGCGGCTGGTCTGCTGCATGGCCGCGCCTGGTGTCGACCGCTCTGGACGGCCTGCCAGGTCCAGCTCGATGCAGTGCAAGATCATGTGAGTCTAACCGAGCCCTGGTGGGGTGCAAACCCATAGCTTATCCGCCGCGTGTGTGGTGGACCTGATCAGGCTCATGAGCCGGGAGGGTGCAGGGGCGTGCCGCGCAGCATGCACGCGTGCCCCCCGCAACCAATAAAGCCCGTTCTCATCCCCTTGCAATATCTAATCAATCATTCATCAGCCAGGCTCCCCCAAACCCAAGGGCTCCAGGGGCTCGGCCAAGCCGCTGAAGCGCGATGGCACTGCCTGCAATAGTCCCGGCGCTCCTTTCAGCTTTCCTGCTGCTAACGACCGCTCATCCAACCCTCGCCAGGCAAGAGCTCTGCTCAACAGCTCCACTCGAAAACGACCCTGCGGCCTGGCGGTGCAAACGCTAGGTCCCGCAGGTGGTTCTTGCTCAGATTGCTCTGAAGCTCGCGTTTTGCACGGCCAGGCGGCCGAAGGGAGCGCCAAAAGGCTTGACCCATTTCATGCGGGACCGCCCCGCCGCCGCTGCCGTACCAACTCTCATCCTCAACGCAACCCTCACCTCCCCTGCAGTCGCTCCTTACACCCCGACAGCCAGTCAGGTATGACGAACCCGAGCAGCTGCCGTCAGCCTGCTGCCCTTCTGCCTCGGGGCGTGTGTACAGCGGCTGTGCCCCCTCCCGCTGCGGGCCTTGCTCCCCCTACTGCGTCATGTCAAGTCACTCTTGCCCCTGCATGTGCCCTGACTCCCCCAACCCCTCCCACCACCCACCGCCCAGGTCCCGCCTTCCTGCGCCATCTCGCCGGCACCTGCACCTGGACCTGCGACAATGCCCCCAGCATTGCCGACTGCCTCACCTGCTCGGTAGACGACACGATCGAGCTGACCGACGACCCAGCCCATGACTACCGCATCAAGCTCAACCTGAACGGCTGCAAGGGCGGGGCCGTCTCCTGGGTCTGCTGCCGCGACGGCTGCGACGTGGCCCCCGACACCTCGCTGTGCACCTCACTGGAGGTCACCGCCGCCGGCCGCAAGTGCGAGGACACCTCGGTCGTGTGGGTGGACGTGAATGAAGCACAGCCCCAGATTACCATCCAGGTGCACGACGGCAAGCAGGCAGGCACCGGCAACAACGCCGAGACCGGCAACTGCCCTGGCCCCACCTGCTGCGGCGGTGGCGGCGGCAGCTGCGGCACACCCACCCACGTCTGCAACTACCAGCTTGACATCAGCGACTGCCTGCCTGTCCGTGTCGGCAACCCCCCGGTCGGCTGCACTGTCACTCAGGTGGGCCTGCGGCATAGGGTTGGCGGAGGGCAGGGGGAGGCCTGCTGTGCAGCGTAGGTGGTGGGCGTGGTGGCAGCTGCCACCTGCCACCAGTGCTGAGGGGCCCTGCGAGTGCTGGCCAGTGCACTGAGAGCTTGCTGAGTGTGCCGCACCATCCTAATCCCCACAACCATCCACTGGTGTCCCCCACGCAGGGCTGGTACAAGGCGCGCGGCAACCCTGTGGGCGGCGGCGCCGGCTTCTGGTATTCGTGGCCCATCGACAAAGCCACTGGCAAACTGACGCTGGGCCAGGGCACCACCCCATACGGCACGCTGGCACTCACCGCCATCCTGAACACTGCACCCGGCAAAACAGTGAGGTCAAGGGAGTTCAGGGGCGGCAGGCACCCCGGCACCGAGGCTGCGGCACAGCGGCGTGCCGGGGGGGCTGCTGGGCCTGGGCCCCCATGCCTGGCCACCTCTGCTCCCTGTGCATGGTGCAAGGCCTGGCTGCGCAGCCTCCGCCTGCCATGCGCACGGGCCTGGCTGGCTGAGCAGCACCGCAGTTGCCTGCCCTGGCTTGGGCTCCGCAGCCTGCCCACTAGCTCGGCTCCGCAGCAACTGGCTTCGCTCGGCGTGCCTGTTTTGCATCTTAGGCTTCATCCTTCAGCCTTGCACCTAGTGTTCCCCCTGCGCCCCTCCTCACTGCCCCTGCACCATGCCCTCCTCTCCATGCAGGCCGACCCCGCCCTGTTTGCCCTGATGCACCAGCTCATCACCGCCAAGCTCAACGTGCAGGCTGGTGCAGTGGCCCCTGAAGCTGTGGGCACTGCCATCGACACCGCCGACGCCGCCATTGGCGCCCGCAGCGTGACTTGCACCCCAGCTTGCAACGTCGTTGGCGCGGGGCCCAGCTACACTCCCGTGCCGTCTGTGTCCACCCTCATCGCCATCCTGGACGGCTTCAACAAGGGCTGTGTGGACGATGCGCTGACTCCCCTAATCAACGAGTGCGAGGGCATCCCGCTGCACTGCACCCCGGAGGAGGAGCGGCAGCGCATGCTGGACGCCTGCTATGCTGTGAAGCCAGCCTGCAACAGCGAGGCGCTGGACGATGCAGGCAAGGCGGCCTGCTGCCTGGCGCCCTAGCCGCTGCCGGCTCGGTGTCCGTGGTGCAGACTGCCCATGCCATGGGCACCGCCGTGACCTGCCGAGCACTGCGCTGCGTGAACCATCAGCTTACGCCTCCCCAGCACCTCTCCGCATGTGGTCAGCAAGCAGGGAGCGGCTCGGGCCGCAGAGCCTTGCCTGCTTCCTCCGCCCACTCACAAATGCATCATCTTGGTTTTATCTTTGTTTCATCCTGTCCTCTTTCCTTCACTGTCCTGCCTCCGTGCGCGATGTATGGCTTGCACGCTGTGTTCCCCATCTTTCATTTTTATCGCCTTCCTGGAAGCTCCCCTGGTGCCTGCCACCACATGCCATCCTCACGCCTGACCATGTCTGTCGTCAGGCCATCAAGGCCCCGCCCCCTGCATCCGTGCATTCACTCTCCGAGAGTCGCACCTGCCGGCGCTCACTGCCCGCTGCTGCACCTCATGCATCTGTTCACACGCCCCGGGCGCAGCCGTTTGCTGCGTTCAGCACAATCCGGCGATAAGCCATGTTGATTTTTTTAACGATGTTTAACAACTCGTCTACAGCAGGGCATTGACTGGCAACACCAGGATGCAAGATGCAGGAGTGCATGCGATGCCGCCTCCTCCTCCTGGGCTGCTGCCGCGGTGCTACCCCTCTGCCTGCTCCCACCGACAGCACTAGCAGCCAAGCCTGCCTGCTAAAGCCGCCTCAGCCCTCGGGCAGCCAACCCGCTCACCAACCCTAGCCGGCAGCGACTGGTCCCCTCGCCTCTAAAGTCAGCCGAGTGGCTGAGACGCTGGGGAGCAGGCTGTGCGGCTTTGGTGCTGTCCCTGCCACCGCCGCCCTGCCGCTGTCGCTCCTGCCGCCGGTGCTCCTCATTCATCCGACCGCCGTCCCACCCCCCATGCTGTAGGTGCCTCCATGGCTTCCTCCACCAGTGACATCCCACCGCTGGTCCGGCGCCTTCGCAGCAGCAGCCGGGTGGCACAGGTGCAGGCCGCCAACCAGCTGGGCCAGCTGGTGGTGGCCGATGCTGGCCAGTGCCAGGCAATCGTCGCAGCCGGCGGCATCAGCCCGCTGGTGCAACTGACTGCGGCAGGCAACAGCGCAGCCTTGCAGGAAGCGGCAGCACAGGCGCTGTGCTTCCTGGTGAACCAGTGCCCCTCCAGCGCAGAGGCAATGGCAGCCGCTGGCGCCATTCCGCACCTGGCCGCCTTGCTGGGAAGCAGCAGTGCTATCACCCAGGAGTGTGCAGTAGAAGCGCTGGGCGTACTGGCGTGGGGTCCTGCCGACCGCAAGGCAGCCTTCCTTGCGGCTGGTGTTCTGGAGCCGCTGGTCCAGCTGCTGGACAGCAAACATGTAGCGGCGGCCGGCGCCGCTGCAGCCGCACTCCACAACCTTGCAGTTCAAAGCGAGCAGTGCAAAGCCGCCATTGCACAGGCGGGTGCCATTCCAGCCCTGGTGCAGCTGATCCCAGAATCACCAATGCAGGCAATGCAGGCGCTTAATTCCTTGGCATATGGCAGCGAGGACAGGCGAGAAGCGATGGCAGCCGCAGGCGCAGGCGTGCCTTTGAAGCATCTGCTGCTCAACGGCAGCCGCCGTGAGGCAGCAAAGGCAGCTGAGGTGTTTGCGCGGCTGTCAGCTGTTGGGCCAGGCTCTTTGTGCTCCCAAGAACGCTTTGCAGAACCCATGGGCTTGCCCCTAACATCAAGTATGCCTGCACTGCACTCGCCCATCCCCCCTGACCTGTGCTTCCCAGCAGCCCCTCACGCACAAGCTCGCTTTCCTCGCACATGCGCTTCCAGCTGCAAACAAATGTGTTACACTGTGCAGCCAGCTGCATGCACGGTCCATGTGTGCCATTCGCAACAAAGGGCAGGTTGCTGGACTGATGTGGCGAAGCCAGCATTTGGGCTGTTGGGTGCAAGCTGGGGTGGCATGGCAGGTTCCGGCCATCGCTTTACGCCACGCAGCCGTGCGGACAGCCCTGATGCCATCCACGTGTTGCCCCGCAGTTGTTGCTACTTCAAGTCGGAAGGTGCTTCCATCCTCCATTCGTCTCCATCGCAATCAGAAGTCGTCGTCCTCCTCCAGCGCAGCCGCCAGCTCCTGCTCCTGCTTCTCGCGCAGCGCGGTGGCGTCCTCAAACTCCTGCACCGCGCCGCCGCCCTCGCCGTACCGCATCGCCTTGACGGCCTGCAGGGATGGTTGAGGGGTGGGGAGGAAAGCGGGCAGTGAGATTGGGATGGGGAGGGTGCAGAGAGCAGAGGCAGCAAGCAGGCTGCTGAAGAGGAACCTTGCGTGCAGGCCGGAAGCCGTCACGAGCCAGAGCTGCCCCAGGCGGCCAAGGAAAGCGATGGCTGCGGCGCCCACCTCGTTGTGCACGTCCATGCAGAAAGCAATGCGGGCGTGGAAGGCAGCCTGCGCGCATGACAGGATGCATGGTCAAACAGTACTGAGTGACTGGAGCAGGACAGTGGTGGCACTGGGGCGATCTGCGCTCCATGTGGGGCCAGCAGCCTGACTGGCAAACATGCTTGGCGTGCCAAACGCCGGCCCTGCTCACCTGCGGCTCGTCGGTGGCATAGATGTCTGCGGGGCGGGCCGCCTGCAGCACCCCCGCCTCGTGGTCCAGCACGCCCTCAATGCCGCCGTCCCTGCGGTGGGGTGGGGCAGAGTGTGTGGGGCCGCATGTCAAGCTGGGCAGCGAGCGGGGCAGTACTGAGGTGGAGCAGAAGCATGCTGCGCAGCCAGGCAAGCCAGCCGGCACAGCACAAGCCGCCCAACAACTTGCAGCCTGCTCACCGGATGGCCTTGGCCACAATGCTCTCTGTGTCGCGCACGCTGGGCAGGCCCAGCTTGGCAGCCTGTGAGGAGAAGAGTGAGAGCAGAGGGGCGGAAGGCGGGTCAGAGCCGAGCTGCTGGAACGGTTCCTACACGGCCGCTGCACTTGGAAGTGGTGAATAATCCCATGCACATTCAGCAGGCATGTTTAGCCAATCTGTCAGCAGCTCTACCGGCCAGCTTGCAGGCTGAACAATCGATGGCTCACCACATCGGCCAGGGAGATGCGGGAGTAGGCAAGGGAGATGCGGCGCAGGCCGGCGCGGATCACCGAGTGGCGCAGGCGCACGATGAGGTTGTGTGTGCGGTCGGCGCGGAACTGCGTTAGAACGATGAATGCGGAAGGTGGATGTTAATGGAAAGCGGGGTTGGCAGCAGCGGCTAAGTCAGGAGCGTGACAGGACAAGGGGCGGCAGGAACAGTGCTGGCTTACACCCTCGGCCGACACCCTCTTAAGTCAAGCCAGGCAGAGAGCAAGCAAGCAGGACCAGCCTGACCTGCGCGTCGTGCTCCGCCGCCACGCGGGCAAAGGCGCTCAGGTCGCCGCTGCGCACCGCCTGCGGTGAAGAGGGTGATGCGACCAACTGAGACCTAGCAGGGCTGGACGGGTTGCAGCAACTTGCGACATACAGGCACACAGCAAGGGCTTCACCCAAACCAAGGCTCCACGCAACTGCCAGCACAGCACAGGATGCTGCCACCCCGCTCGCCTGCGTGATGTCAAAGTAGGGCACCAGCTGCTGCGCCCAGTCGGGGGCGGTGAACTCGGTGCGGTCGGGCACCTCGCCCAGCAGCAGGCGCACCTGCGGCACGTCCAGACATGGCGGGGAGTGGGCGGTGTGGGATAGAGTGCGTGGCAAACAGGTGGCATGCCATGCGCACAAGGGTTCGCGCTGCTGCAGGCAAGCAGAGTTCAAAGCAGCTCAATGTACGGGTCATAGCAGGCGCACCAGCACCAGCCACTTCTGCACCGCCACGCGGAAGCCGACCGCCGATGTGGGAGCCTGCAAGGGAAGGGCATGCGGGCATATGATGGTGGATTGAGCAGTGACATTGACCCTGTGGGCAGCGAAATCGACCTTGCTGACGATCCAGCTGCTGCCACACGTTGGCCAGGCCATTGCCATGCCGCTTCGCAGCAGCCCACCTTGCGCGCCGCCTGCTGCAGGCAGTCCTTGGCCTCCGAGTACTCCAGCTGCAGGTGGGGGTGATGGCGGGGGGAGCAAGATACGACAGTTCACAAAAGAGTTGAAATGCAACGGAGAGAAGACCGCTGCTGGTGGCCCTGGCTCGCAACCTTCTTTGCATAGCTCCTTGAACAACAAACTAACGGGCCACAGCATTGCCACCCTGATGCAAGCACCTGCACGGCGCGGATGCGTCCCAGGTAGTACAGGTAGCGGCACTGCTGCTGCATGGAGCGGGAGGCCTCGGGGCGCTGCGCCTTGGCCCGCAGACGCTCAGCCTGCACAACAGCGGGTGGAGGCAGGGGCGGAGGGATGGAGGGGTGGGTTTGGGAGGCTGGGGAGCACGAGGAGTGTCTGCACGCCAGGGCACAGCGAAGCAGCAGCCCACTGCACAACTTGGTGTAGCAGCGGATTGAGCAGGCCAGCATGTACTGAGGCCAGACTGCATGTCCTGAGATTCAGCGTATCTTGAGGCCCACCTGGTCGTACAGGTTGTCTGCCAGGTAGGAGCGCAGCAGCAGGTTGAGCAGCGTCTCCGCGCCCAGCTCGTCGTGGCGCAGCACAGCGGTGCGGTGCAGGCCCAGCAGCGCGGAGCGGATGGAGGCCAGGGAGCCTGCGCAGTGGCCACAGGGTTGCATCAGAGGTGCATGTCACCAGATACATAGGGTGAGCTGCAACAGCCATGGCGACAGATCCCAGCCAGCCTTGCTGAGGGCGGCGCTGCTCGTCAGCTAAAGCACTCCGGCTCATGCAGCACAGCAGCCACGTTTCCCAGCTTCAATGAGCATGTGACACTCACCCAGGCGCTCATGTGCCAGGGACAGGTAGGAGTAGATGCGGGCCCCCAGCACATCCAGCGTGCGGCGGTTCAGGCCCGACAGGCGCTCCACCGCTGACCCCGCCACCGCCTGGGCCTGTGGCGGATCACAGGGCACCAGGGAGCATGTCATGTGCAGGAGGCATGGTCTGGAAGCTTGCAGCAGGCTTGGGCTGCGTGCGGCCCCAACGCAACCCGACCTGACCCCACCAATGCGCATGTGCAGCACACAGCTGATGGGCCAACGCTGCAACAAGAGTCGCTGCAGCACACATGCCATGACACCATTCCAGGCACCCGAGCAAGCTGTGTGCCCTCCCGCCCCCACCTGCTCGTACTGCTTGCGGTCTATGAGGAACATGAGGGCCAGCAGGTAGGCGTAGCTGCAGAGGGTGGAGGTATGGGGATTGTGCATGAGCCGATGCTCGGCATGGATCCGGCAGATGTAGCAGCAAGCATGGCAGCAGGCATGGGCCGACCATCCGAGCTGAACACAGCAGCACTGCTCATGCAACTGTGCAGCCATGCCTCACAGGCCATCAATGCTCAGGCTGCACAGCTGCCAGGCACTCACATCTCCACCTCCGGCAGGCTGCTGGGCGGGGGCGGCGGCTGCGAGGGCGCCTCCTCGGCCGCAGAGCCGTTGGCCGCATCCCCATCCTCCATCGCGCTCTCACCCGCCTGGCACAGGTTGGTTCGCAGCATTAAAGGGTGGTTGGGGTTCCGCGGCATGGCAGCAGCAGTGCTGCATTTTAGAGCCATGCCGGCCACCTCGCAGCCGTGAGTTCCAGCTGCCGCGCGCATTGGGCTCCCATTGGGCAGCAACATCTGGCCCACAGCCTGCCACGCAGCCTCTCTGCAACTTTATACCTACACTCGCAGCCCAGCGCACCTGCTTGATAGCGGGCACCAGCTGCTGCAGGGCGGGCGATCCAGCCGGCAGGGCGCCCTCCACGAAGGCCACCAGGTCGGTGGCAGTGAGGCGCCGGCGCACCGCCGCGGTGTGGCGCAGCACGCGCCCAAACAGCGTGCGCGTCTCCTTCTGCGCCACCGCCTTCTCGATGAGCGCGGCGTTGGCGCGCAGCACCGCCAGCGGCTTGGGCGGCGGCGGCGGCGCCGCCGGCTCCTCGCCCTTGTTGCCGGCGCTGCCCTCCTGCCCCTTGCCCTCCTTCTCCTTGCCGGGCGCCTCGGCATCCCTCATCTCCACCTCCTTGCCCATGGCGCTGCGCTGCTGCCTGCCTCTGCGTCGCCTGGCTAGCTGAACAACCGGGGGCGCGCCCGCAGCTGAACCGAACCGAACCGCCGCGACTGGGGCGGCCGCCGCTCGTGCCGCCGCCGGTGCCTGCAGGGGAGGGCGATCGGGGCGGCGGCGTGTGATCCGGCGGCCATGCGCCGGCGCTGGCTGGCTGTGGGCGGCCGGGAAGGCCGCGGAGCGGCGCCAGTGATGGTCGCCGGGCGGGAGCGGACAGCCAGGGCAGCTGCGCCACTGCGGCCGATCGCTCCGTGCCGCGATCGCATCGGCGCGGCCCCCACACCCCTGCCAGGCCCTCACCTGGGGGAGACCGCTCGACGAGGTGCGAGCCGGCGAGCCGCTGAAGTGCCGCAGCCCTCCGATCAAAATGCCTGGCCCTGCCGGGCGCTCGCCGGCAGCTGCACATGCCGCCCTCGGCTCCATGTTGCATGTGTTGCATGCAGATGGGTCCAGCATGCAGATGGGTCCCC
>VIYQ01004262.1:0-13632 GCA_009928355.1 Chlorella sp. CH2018 | reverse complement strand
TGCCGCCACCGCACCGCTGCACCCCCACCCTCCCTGGTCCGCAGCATGTGCCCCTCTTGCTCCCACGGCGATGTCGACTTCTCGAAAACGGTAAGGCCCAGTGTTGCGAGCTTATCGCCTGTCGCAGGGGCGCATCCCACCTGCGCAAACTTTGCTTGAAGCCCGCCCTGCCTGCTGCCTGCTGGGGGCACTGCGCCGCTGCGCTTTCCAGGGCTCTTGAGCGGCAGCGCCGGGCACTGCCATGGCGGGGGGCAGCCCTGCTCCACCCTGCCCTTCAGACTCCCCACCCGGCTGCCCTCCCCTCCTCCCTTGCTGTGTGCGCAGGCTTTCAAAGCCATCACCGGCCTTGAGTGGGACCGCAAATCGATTGAGTGGGAGTGGACCGACTGCAATCAAGAGGCCGCCGAAAAGAAGCGGAAAGAGGAGGAGCGGAGGGCTACTGAGAAGAAAGCGGCTGAGCAGAAACGCAAGGCAGCCGAAAGGAAGAAGCGGCAGGAAGCGGAGCGGAAGCGGGCCGCTGAGGAGAGGGCGAGGGAGGAGGCGGAGCGTGCGGCGGCAGAGGCGGAAGCAGCGCAGCAGGCACAGCAGGCGCAGCAGGGGGTGCAGGGCCAGCTTGCCGGCCCGAACAGCAGCAACCAGGCTGTGACGGGAGCAATCGTCGCTGCTGCCGCCACAAATGCCACAGCCTCCACTGGAAATGCTACAGCTCCAGGCACAGCGCAGCAGGAACGCCCTGTGTCTGACTGGGTGGTCCCATGCGCCAAGGGCCGGCAGCGGTGCCCCAACCTCAGCCTGGCGGCACGCGGCTACCAATGCACGACCAAGGACGGCAGTGCATGCTGCCTGAGGCCCAATGGCAAGCTGTGCAAGGTGCTGGCTAACTACGAACATGAGACCGCTGCCCCAGCCTTCTGGCGCGGGCGGGACCTGACGCGCCAAACTGCTGGGGATGATGAAACTGAGGACCCCAGCAAGCTCACAGAGACGGGCGGCGGCGGCGGCGCTGCGCCTGCTGCGGCTGATGAGGCGGCGGCGACAGCGCCCAGCCCAGCGGCAGCCGAGCCTCCCGCTGAGAAGGGCGACGCACAAACAGAAGAGCCCGTTCCCAGCCCGGCCGCTGCGCCCGCCAGCCGCCGCATGCTCAAGCACTGACTGCATTCCCTTCCAGCACTGATTTGTTTTTTTGTTGAAGAACTGCACTGCACTCCACTATTTGCTCACGGCTTTACCAGTAATGGGCGGCAACGGGCCGCACGCCAGGTATCAATTGAGGAAGAGCAAGGCAAAAGGGCATGAGGGGTGCTGGGGGAGAACAGAGCTCCCCGCTGGTGGCGGCGCTGGGCACAGCGCCGCCACCACGGGTGAGAAAGGGGATGCGCGCCGGGCGCAGGTTGCTGGGGGCACCAGGGGCAGGTCAAAAGGTGGAAAACGAATTGGCAGTGCACGCTGAGGATCGATTTTGATTTCGATTGGGACCGATGAAAGGGGACTGGGCACAAGGGACAGGGGCGCGCAGGCATGTGCGCGCAGTGCGGACAGACACGTACAGGCAAGGCATTTCATTCGTTGGCAGGAACTCTGGTAAAAAGGGAGCAAGGCAAGGGGCACTGCTGCTCGCTTTGGGGGGCGGAACACTCGTGCCAGTGCATACTGCACCGACAACTGGTGTCACGCATGCAGTGCAGCACCAGGGTCACGTGTGTGGGGATAAGGCCGCCGCTATCACTGCCCGCTGCCGGCCTTCAGGTGACAGCAGGCCAGGGGCCAGCGGTGGCTGGCTTGCGCAGCATGAGCTGTGCTGCGCTGCTGCAGCCACAGCGGCGCTTCAGGGCTGCCGCCATTACATGCCTCCGCCGCCCTTGCCACCGCCGCCCACCGCTCCCTGCTCCTCCATGACAGCCACGTCCATCGCTGCCGCTGTGGCTGCATGCCCCCTCTCCACAGCTGCCTGCCCTGCCGGCACAGCCACCTGCCCCTCCTCCATTTGTTCGCTGCCCTCGCTTTCCTCCCGAATGGTGGCGGGCGAGGCATCTGCGCCGCCGCCCGGCAGCTGCGACAGGTGCTCGTCGCTGCTGAACTGCGCAGGCGAGAAAGCAGGGCGGGCAACAATAAGTGTTCGTGATGGATAGCAGTCACTGTGCGGTACAGGGCAAGGCAGCAACGAGAGGGGCATAACAAGAGCCCGTGTGACGAAAGGCAGTACAGGGCAAGGCAGCAATGAGAGGGGCATACCACGCGCTGTGTCAGACCCAGCAAAAGCGGCGCACGGCGCAAAGCCCAGCTGCCACCCACCTCGCTGCCCAGCATGCCAGAGCTTCCGGTGCCTGGCCGCTGGCGTGCTGCCTCCAGCAGGGCTTTGACCTCTGCTGGCGTCTGCGAGGGCCGGCAGGCCTGCGCTGCAGCCACTAGCGCTGCCTGCTGTGCGGGGTTGCATGCCTGCGGGTGATGGGGAGGGGATGGGCAGGGCATGGTTGCAGCTGGTCCCATACATGGCGGACAAGCGCCACGAGGCAGGAGACGTTGGCTCCTTGCAGGCGGCTGCTGATGCTCCTCATGAGCTTGCTCGCTCCTGCCCCGGCTGCTACCCCCCCCTGCTCGCCCACACCCGCCCACCTGACAATCTGCCGGCAGGTCTTGCAGGAACCAGGGGTGCTGCTGGATCTGCGGCGGTTGGGCAGTTTGGGAGGGACAGCAGGTCAGCACTGCCTCTGTGCTTTCATGAGCGTCCACGGCGACGCACCAAAGGCGCGCGGCACCCATGGTCGGGCAGCCAACTGAGAAGGGACCACTCTCTGTATGAGGCTAGATACACACTGTGCTCCAGGCTCCATCCACACGCATGCCCAGCGCCCACCACGGCACAGCCACCGCTCAGCCGCTCGACACGCTGCGCACCCCACCTGCTGCAGGGTGATGCGCTGCGCAGGGTCGCGCACTAGGATGCGCCGGATCAAGTCTTTGCACTCCGGGGACAGCGGCACATCCGGCGGGAAGTCGTAGCTGCCGTGTACAATGTGCTGCAAACAAGGGCGGCAAGGCATGGCGCTGTGGGGTGGGGGCGAGGGTGGGCAGGGCGAAGGAAGCAGCGGGGAACCCCTCCCCTGCACACAGAGAATTGCAGGCGCACAACCGCAGACTTGGTAAATCCAAACAAGCACACGGCAATGGGCAGCAGGCTGTGCAGCAACCGCAGCGTGCGCAGCGCACCCGGATGATGAGGTGTGGGTTGTCAGGGTCTAACGCATCCTGGGGGAAGGGGTTTGGGTGGACAGAGCAAGGGTTTCCCAACTTGCACAGCTGCACACTCGGGGCCCTGGGTCGCCTGGTGGCCTGCAGCCGGCTTGGGCGCCGGCAAAACAACCAAGCACCCAGACAACCAAGCAGCCGCCGCACCTGGAAGGGGTAGCAGCCCTCCAACATAGTGTACAGCGCCACGCCGCAGGCCCACACATCCGCCAGCGCGCAGTCAAACTGGGGGCAGCGGGGCAGAGAGTGCGGCAGGCGGTCGGCAGAGGGCTGGTGTGGAACAGATATTTTGGAGCAGCAGAGCCTTAGCAGATATCTTCGGCTGGGTGCAGGCACAGCTGCTGTGCATAGGCTCTACATGTGGGTGCTGGGGCATCCCCAACACAGCCTAAAATTGATCCGTTGGGCAGCCACAGAGTCTGGGCAGCACCCACCTGCAAGCTGGCCAGCACCTCGGGCGCCACGTAGGCAGGCGTGCCCACCATGGTGTGTGGCTGCGCCTGCGCCACCGCATCCTGCGGGCACAACAGCCGATGGCGAACGGATTGGTCAGAGCAGGTGGAAAGTGAATGCACAGCCTCGTCCCGCCGCACTGCTGATTCAGGGACGCTGCCCAGCTGCATGGGCAATCGCAGCCGCCAGGGCGGCTGCCCAGCTGCGGGGCAGCCACAGTCGCACGTGGCAGCTCTGCTGCGTTGCATCGCTTCCCCATGCAAAAAGCCGGTGTTCCACAAGCACCCACCTTGGAGAAGCCAAAGTCGCAGAGCTTGAGTAGGCAGCCCTGCTCCGACGCCGGCTTCGACAGCAGCAGGTTCTCCAGCTTGACATCGCGATGGTGGATGCCCTGCAGGGCGGGCCACCACGAATGCAATGCCAACCGGCATGAAGGAGCAGGAACAGAAGAGCAGCAGCAGGTTCTCCAGCTTGACGTAGCGATGGTGGATGCCCTGAAGAGTGGCACGCCATGAATGCAATGACGCAGCAGCAGAGGCGGTGGCGGCGGCGGCGGCGGCGGCAGCGCTACTCAAGCTGCAGCAGCACAGCCGAAGCAGTGGCAAAACCAAAGCAGCAGTGTCCGCAGCAGCGGCGGTGGCAGCGGCGGCAGCATGGCAACTTGCCGCGTCCAGATTGCAGGGCCCGCTGCTCAGCAGCAGCCATCTGGGCGCGCACATACCTGGCTGTGGCACCAGGCCAGGGCGGCGATCAGCTGCTGGAACATGAGGCGGGCCTGCCGCTCATGCAGCCGGATGCTGTCTGAGACCAGGTCAAAGAGGCAGCCGCCAAATGCCGCCTCCATCGAGATGCCCAGGTGGGTGGGCGTGAGGAAGGCCTGCAAGGCGGACGGGCGCAGCAACACGAATGGCTTCTGCTGCTGTAGCGCTCATGAGGTGCGGCGGGCACTGCAAGCGTCCACAGCGCCCTTCCCAGGCGGGGTGGGCATGAGCACGGCCAGGCCTGTGCACCGAATCGGATGCCATACAGCACCCAGCAGCAGCACCCCAAACCACCCGCCCGCCGCTTGCCTCATAGAACTGCACAATGTGGGGGTGGCCCGACAGCCGCATGTGGTTCAGGATCTCGTTCTCCACATTCTCGTCAATCTGTGGCATTGCAGAGCAAGAGCAGGCAGCTTGAGCCAAGGCACTGCCAGCCCGGCGGCAGCGGGGTGCCAGGAACCTGGCGGCAGCAGGGGCACGACATGGGCGGGCAGGTGGGCGGGGTCATGCAAGGCGCGCAGCCCCGAAGCTGGCGCGCAGCCACCCGCCGCTGCGAGGTTGCTGCGGGTCAGATTGGGTCGGCTGCCAGCAGCAGCAAACAGCCAACAGCAGGCAAGGTGATTGTGGCACCGAGGCCGCAAGGAGCTGGGTGCACTCACGCTGGCGCCGCGCCGCACATATTTAACCGCCACCAGCCGGCCGCTGGCGCGCTCGCGCATCAGCTTGACAGCTCCCTCCACGCCCTCGCCCAGGTCCGCCACCTGCAGGGCAGGGCAGCGGGTCCCACGGCGTCGGCGGCCACACGCAGCGGCGGCGACGGCGGCGGTGACGGCGGGGGCGCGACGGTGGCTGGCAGGCCGCGCCGCTCACCCAGTCGTAGGGCCCAGGATCCAGCCTGCAGCCTGCGCGGTGCAGCGCCATGGCCGCGGTCCGCGCGGCTCGCCAGTAGAGACGCCGCCAACTTCTAGGGCGACGCAGATGCCGATCAGGAGTCGCTGTGCGAAGCTGATCTGAGCAAAGGATGTGTGGAGCGCGTGGCGCCGCCTTCCTCCCAGCGGCGGGCGCCGCCCATCTGGCGCCCCAGCATGCTGGCACGCACGCCTGCCGCGCCCGTTGTTGGGGACCCTTCACATCACTGCCCGGCGCGTCCTGCCATCGCCCAAACTTCACAGTAATGGTGTAGCGCATCAAGTGGTGACAGTCAATGTGCGGTGCATGCTTATGTGCAGGTTGGGCAGCTGCACTGCATGCAGTTCTGCGCAACCAACTCGGGCCGCTGCACCTCAATGCCAACAGAGACGCAGCCCGCTTATGCCGAATGGAACGTGACCTTGGAAGTGATTTTGCTGCCGCCGCCGCTTGGCGCAGGCTGCCACCATGCAGAGCCCCTGACCACAAACAGTAGAGACCTCCCTGCCAGGTGAATGTGGGGGCTGTGTTACAAAACGATGAGCGCTATGCAATGGCTGCACAGAGCAGCCGGCATAAGTGCATGAATGCAAACGGGTGCATTGGCGACATCAGGAGAGGGGAGAGGGATCGTGCAAGGGATTGGGAAGGTGTTACTGTGTAATGCAGTAGCATGCCAAGGGAGGGGTATGAGTGCAAAACCCATGTGTGGCTTGGCTTATTCAATGGCTGGCACAGGGCAAAGCAGAAAGCAGACATAAAAGGGGAGCAGCGCTTGGCTCCCATGCAGGGGCTACTAACGTGACATGGGGGTATGGGGGATTCTAAAGCTAGAGTTGCATTCTCTCTGCGCAGAAGCGCCACTGCTGACTTTGTGGCTGAGTGCTGGGGCTACTAGATCTCTCAGTTGTACAGCATGGTGGGGGCCTCCTTGTGTGGGGCTCACAGGCGGCGCACAGGCGTGGGCTCAGGGGTGGGCTCAGGAGTCGGCTCAGGGGTCGGCTCAGGGGTCGGCTCAGGGGTCGGCTCAGGGGTCGGCTCGGGCGGCACAACTGCAAAGGCAGGGCACAGGGGCGGTCAAAGTGAGCAAGCGGTGCAGGGCAGGCAGGCACCCACCGCCTGGCTGCCACCCTGCTCCCCGCAAGCATGCTGCCACCCCGCCCAGGCACCGCCCCTGCAAGCACTCACCCTCAGTGCACACGCCGTCCACGACCTGCTGGCCCTCGGGGCAGTACTCAGCACAGCGCGGGGCGGGGGCCTTGCCCTTGGAGTGGGCGGCGGGGGCGGTGCACTTGACGCACGTAATCCACTCGGTGGGGCAGTCGACCACGGCGTTGAGCTGGCGGCTGTGTGCCGCGCCTGCAGAGTGGCCAGTGAGCAAGGCAAGTGGCTCCTGGGTGATGGCAAGGCATGGGCAACAGCAGCTGAAGGGGGCCGGTCCAAGTGTCCCTTGCAAGTATGGCGGGGGCAGCAGCTGCAGGACGCCTCCAGGACGCGCGACGGTCGGCCCGCCGTGCGCTCACAAGGCATAGCAGCGATCAACGAGCGAAATGCGAGGTGCCCCTCGCTACGCGCTTCGCCGCGTGCGCGTGGGGCCAGTCAGTTGCTAAACCCGGCACGCCTCCGCAGCCCCATGCCCACCGCTCACCACAGAAGAGCAGCAGGAGCGCGAATGCGAGGAAGCGGGTCATGCTTGCGGGCGAGGGAGGGTCGGGAGCACTCGGGAAGTATCAGCGGCGACGCTACAGCAACCTTTTATGGCTGCCTAGATCGCAGAAAGAATAGCAAGGCTGTAAAGAATGGATGCGCAGGCGGAGCGGGCCTCTTGAGGCCGAGGGAGGCGCCCGCTGCTGTGGCGCGCCGCGCAGCGCGGCTCCAGCTGCGGATCCAGCTGCCTCGACCGCTCGTGTGACCGCTCCTGCAACAGCCCTGGCACGCCGCCGCATGTGAATGCTTCCAAACGGACTAAGGGCTCAGCAGGACCCGTCCGGATCGGCTGAGCCCCCTTGCCGTGTCCTGGGGGATGCCGCCGCGCCGCCTGCTGCCCGCCGGCGGTCCGGCACCAACAGCTGCCCCGCACCACCTGCCTCAAGGGTGTGGCAGGCCTTTCCAAGCGCTCTGCGCACTGTGGCAGCCATGGATGTCGCTGGAAGGCTTGTTGCATAAACCCAGGCTGCAGCTGTGCGATTGCAAAGGGCCGCACGGAGCGGCGCCGCCGTTCCGAACGCTAGCAGGGACGTGCAGCGCCGCCCAACGGGATGGAAGGACCTTGGCTCCCGGCCGGAAGGTGTGGTGGATCCTGGTTTGATTCCTTGTTGTTACCTGTGGGCCAGGGGTCGGCCAAGTTTGTTTAAACAGCAGCATCAGGCCTGGTTAGGGATTGCCCGCGCAGGCCGCTTGTCTCGCCGCACGCACTGGACGCTGCAGAGCCCCCGTCCGTCACACGGTTGAAGGACTCCCTGGTGCTGCCATGTGATACTGCATTGTGTCTGGCAGAGGAGAGGACCTGTGTAGGTGTGCAAGGGCGCTCCTGCGAGGATGGCAGGAGCTGCGCAGGCAAGGCGCCAGGCATGCGGGAGAAAGGCATGTGGCACATCTGCGAGAGGCACCAGAGGTTGCGCTCTGACTCGCCTGCAGGCCAGGATTGACACGAGGATCTTGGCTGGGAAGGCATGTGCTGTGTGCATGCTTTGGGAGCTTGCTCTGCGCGGCGGCAGACCTCGGGAGTGCAGTTACGGTGACGTCGTAACGGCAGCCATGCGCCACTGCACGGCACCCATTTGCCAACAGGTGGAGTTAGGCAGGCAGCGGGGTGCAAACTTAGCGCCAGATCAACTGTTTCTGCAGCGGCTGTTTGTTGGTGGACTGTTTGATGTTCGATGGTTGAACCAGCGGCCTGCGGCGGGCCCATGCGGCGCACAATGCAGAGACAGCTGCGCCCTCGGCTCTTCCGAGACCATTCTGAGCTTGCAGTGCATATGTAATTTCATTTGCAGCCGCTGAAAGGCCCGCGCGGCGGTCGCTGACCCGCCCGTAACCCTTCGTGAGCCAGCAGTGTGTGCCAGCTGCTCGCGCCCTCCCTGTTGAGCAGGCAGATTCACCCGCTTTCGGCTCAACGGCGGCCGGCACGGCGCGCCGCCTGCCGTTGCCCGCCGCCTGCCGCCGTGGCCAGCTGCCCGGCAGGCTGAACCGACATGGCAGACGGCTATGCAGCCCGGCTGCTGGCCCAGCCCGCAGGCACCCGCTCCACCTGGCTGGTGGAGGCGGGCGTGGTGGGTGGGCTGTCCGGCGCAGCGGCGCTCGCGTGGCGCGGCTTGGCGGCCCACCCCACGCTGCGGCTGGCCGCGGCAGGCTACCTGGCAGCTGAGGGCCTGTTCTACCTGGTTGGACGGCTGCGGTGGGTGCTCGCGCACGCCTTGATGCTGTGGATATGTTGCACAAGTTGGGGCCTGACCTGAGGAGCGGTAGTCGGTGGGGTGAAGCAGCACGTCCCGCTCCTGCTTCCCAAGCGGGTGCAGCGGTAAGGAGCAGAGTTTCCTCATTGTGCTGCATTGTGCCTGCCGCAGGCGTCGCCTCCTGAGCCGGCTGCCGACGGCAGCGGATGCACCGGATGCCAGCCGCGTGGCAGTGCACTACGAGCGCTTTCTGGAGGTGGGTGCAGGCTTGGCTGCGTGGAGCATGTGCCGTGCCCCGCCAAGCCGTCTGCGTGCGCTGGGCACTGCTGGCCTGCAGGTGGCGGCTGTGAGCTGCCCTGCACGCCACTGTGCCTGGGTGCCTGCCAACCAGCCGCTGCAATGGCCTCCCGCCCCTCCGCAGCTGCGGGATGTGTTCTGTGTGAAGGAGTTTCTGCGGGGCTGGTGATCTGCTGCTGCTGCTGCTGCTGCTGCTGCTGCTGCTGCTGCTGCTGGGCTGTGAACTGGTCTCCTGCCCCAATGGGTCGCAGCCTTCCCAGCTGGCCGCTGTAACTACCACGGTGCATGGCGCAAGCTGCTGTGCGGCTGGGGAGCTGCGGCATCCGCAGCCCGTGCACATGCGCATGCGTGCGGTCTGCCTGCCGGATGGCTTGCCTGGCATGCAGCTTTGAGACAGGCCTTGCTTGGTTACTGACCATTGCGCAGCACCTTCCCTATGGCCGCAGGTTCCGGGGTGCGGAGCCGCCCAACTGCGAGCTAGGCCCCGTTGCTGCTGCTGTTATGCTGCTGCAGGTCTCTGATGTCTGTACCTGCTCATGTGGCCGCAGGTTCCTGGGTGCGGAGCCCGAGACAGTGCTGCGCGGCAACGTTGAGGAGTTTGTGGCATACGGCTTCCACTGCAAGGTGAGCTGGCTGTTGCATATGTTGCAGAAGGATGGCCTGTGAGCATGCGGTACGTAGCTGGCGAGGGGAGCACTCGGCCGCTGGCTGGATCCTGTTGGCTCCTCAAACCTCACCTTCACTCCATTACAGCAGCCACACCCAACCTCATCGGCAGTGTGCATCCCTTGAAAGCCTGGCTGTGCCCCGCTGCACCCTCCACATCTCCCCGCAGCTGCCGCACCAGCTGGCAGAGGACGACCGGGCGGCAGTGGTGGCGTTTGTGGACCAAGTGGAGGGCGCCTGGGGCGTGCGCTTCACGCCGGGCTACGATCCAGAGCTGCGCTTCATGGCTCACCTTTGGGAGCCGCTGCGGTGAGCTGGTGCTGCAATGTGGTATCGTTCGGTTGAAACCACAGCTCAGTGCGTTGGGTTACGCCCCAGGCCTGCGCTTCATGGCTCACCTGTGCAAGTGCCTGAAGTGAGCTGGCACTAGGATTGAACCATGTATGGCTGATACCACAGCTCAGCTTGAGGACAGCTCAGTGCCCGGGGTGCTGCCCCAGGCCTGCGTTTCAGGCCGAACCCGTGGGAGCCGCTGCGGCGCGCATGTATGTGCTTGTGGGGCATTGCATCGATACGGGCAGACAGGCTGCACCTTTGGAGAAGCCGCGGTTGCGCTGCGCCTTGGCCCGCCTGCTTCCCAGGGTACCTGCTCCCTCGCCTGTGGGGTGTGCTGCCCTGGCCGCCGTGACAAGCTGTTCCAAATGGGCCTCTAATGGGCCTCTCCCTCCCCCACCTGCCCTGCTCCCCGCAGGGCCTACCACAAGCCGCTGTTCATGTTCCTGCTGACCGAGGCCGCAGCCCGCGCCGCCCAGCTGCTGCTGCTGCTCATGGGGTTCCGGCCGGGCCGCCAGGGAGGCTTCACCTACTGGCATGTGCGGCCCGAGGGGCCGGCAGCAGACAGCACTCCCATGTCCCCGCTGTCCCCGCTGTCACCTCGTCCAGTGGAAGCAGCCCCTCCCCGCGGGCGTGCGCTGCGGCGGCCCGACCTGCGCCGGCGCAGCACGGCGGGCGAAGCAGTTGGGGCAGCACTGCACCATGCTGCGGATGCTGTGCACCATGCTGCTGAGCACGCTTTGGACGACATTGTGGCAGTCACCTCCTCCGCGGCAGCGGCAGTGGCGGCGCAGCACCCACATGGGCCCTCCCCGCTGTCACCTCGTGCGCTGAGCCCGCTGCCGCTCTCTCCCCGGGCGGCCAGCGCCCTGGCGCAGCACTCGCCGCCAGCAGAGCTGCCCACCCGGCTGGCATCCGCCCCACTCGCTGTGTCCGCTGCGCCTGCTGAGGCTGATGCTGCCGCGGCAGCAGAGGGCGAGACCACGCCCCGGCGCCGCATCAAAGGCGATTCGGCGGCCGAGTTTGCTGCAGCCGGTGGTAGCCTGGGTGCGGCGGCAGCAGCAGCAGCAGCGGCAACCGACGCTGCAGATGCTCTGGGAGAGGCTGCTGGCGGTGTGACGCCATCCCCAGGCGCTCTCATGCCAGAGCCTCCAGCCAGCCCATTCCGCGCCCTGGCAGTGCAGCTGCCCACAGACAGTGCGGCCGGCCTGGACAGCGGGCCCAGCGCGCCCAGCAGGCGCGGCACGCGGCCTGACGTGCCCATCGTGTTTCTGCACGGCGTGGGCTTTGGCACCCTGCCTTACCTTGCGCTGATCCGGGACATTCAGCACGCCTGCCCCGACACACCGGTACTCATGCTGGAGGTGAGGTTTCGTTTTTTTGTGGGTACTTTAAGCTGCTGCAGCTGCTGCTGCACACGCCTGCCCACAGGCCTGCCCCCACTGCTTTTGTGTATTTGAGCTGGCTGCTGCTGCTGTGCCTCCTGCTGCCGCCGTGCCGGCGCCACGCCGCCCGATGGTGTGGTGGCCATGGTTGCAGCTGTGTGCCGCGGCATGTGTGGCTGCTTCGCTCGCGCTCCGCTCTGCCTTACCCTGCCTGTGCGTGGCTCTTTCTCATCCGCAGGTGCCGCACGTGGCCCTGCGGCTGTGCTGGCAGGCCAGGACGGTTGATGACGTGGCAAATGCAGGTGGGCGGTGCATGGCACTACCAGTGGCGTTTGCGGTGGGACTTGCGCAGCTCAGGTGGCTGATGCTGTGGCAGGCGCCAGCGAGATGTGCCAGTCACTCCTTTGCAATGTTGAGGAGAGTGCAGCTCGCTGCGTCTCTCTGGGTCTTTCACATTTTGCTTGCGTCTGCAGCGACACTGCCACGCGCGCGCTCCCACTCAAACCTGCATGGCCGCCCTGCCTCGCGCCACTGCGCAGCGGCGGCGCTGCTGGCGCGGCATGGCTACCGCCGGGCCTGCATCGTGGGGCACAGCTACGGCACGTTTGTGGCGTCCCGCATCTGCCAGCTGCACCCCAAGGCAAGGCGCGGGGCTGGGTGTGGAGTCCAATGGATGGCAATCGCAGGCATCAATGTGCATCCCTGCGGTCTTTTATCTGGCCAGAAGGGGCACACAGCTGCGTGGATAGCACAAGAGTGGTCCACGCGGCCCCGCTTGAGCCTTGCGCTGCTGTGCCTGCTGCGCCTGCTGTGCCTTGCTGACCCTGCTGGCCCTGCTGACCCTGCTGTGCCCTTCCTGCCCATCTGCAGCTCGTCCATTCGGTGTGCCTGCTCGACCCTGTGACAATGATGACGTGCTTTCCGCAGGCAAGCTTGCTGCACGCGAGAACTTCCCAGGCTGTTGCGCTGCCGATTGCCGCCTGATCCCTGCCTCTCTGGGGGCTGGCTTGTGATGCGCAGCTGTGGTTCGATGCCGCACGTCGCGTGTTTTCCCATCGCCTACCCCTCCGAAGTGTAAACTGGGCCGTGCCCCTCCATTCCCTATTGCGCAGCTGCTGTCCAACTTCAACTACAAGGGGTCGAGCGCTCACTGTACACCAACAACATTGCCGCTAAAATACTCATTGTGTGTCCTTCTTTGCAGCTGCTGTCCAACTTCATCTACAAGGAGGCGTCCGCCGCCAACTTCACCACCGCCGCCGGCGCGGTGGACCTCCTGCGCTTCCTGTGCTCCCGTGACCTGACCATCTCACAGGTGTGGTGTGCATGCTAGTGTGGTGTGGATGGAACTGAACTGGTTGCTGTAAGTGTGGTGTGCACGGCACTGTATTGCTTGCTGCAAGTGTGGTGTGGATGGCACTGTACTGGTCGCCGCACGTGTGGCGCGCATGGCACTGTATTGCTTGCTGCACACGTGAGGTGTGCATGGCACTGTATTGCTTGCTGCACAAGTGTGGTGTGGGTGGTGCAATTGCTGGCTGGGCCGTGATGCTAGCCCTGGTTTGGCTGTTGTGAGTGCACTGCCGAACCCACGCCTGTTGATGCAGGCCTTCTGCCGCAAATTCCTGTGGAGCGAGCTCATGCTGTGGCCGCAGGACCTGCCCCGCCGCAGGTGCACTTTCTTTTAGCCCATGCAGCGCACATGCCCCTGCCCTTACTGTTCTTTTGTCTAGCTGCGGGGGCAGGCTGCTGCCACTGCCGCTGCCGCCGCTGCCACCCGCGCTGCTGCTGCTGCGGCGGCGGCAGCTGCCCTCGTTATCGGCCGCTCAGCAGCTAGCGAACTGTGCGCGATGATGCTGTTCCCCTTGCAGCCTGGTGGTGCTCTCTGGCTGCGACGACCTCGTGCCTGCGGAGCTCGTGATGGCTCAGCTCAAGCTGGCCGGCCACCCTGCCAAGGTGGGCAGCTGAACAGCTAACCAGGGGCAGGTGCTGGTTGGCAGATGCGTCTCCAACACAGCTGGGCAGGGTGCGCTGAGCTGCCTATCGCTCAGCTCAGGCCGGCTGGCCAACTGCAGGGGGCTCAGGCACGCCGCTCGGCTCAGCTGGATTGCGTCTTTGCAGGCAAGGCCTGCCGCGTCACTGACATCCTGCAAGAACCAAATAGCACTCTGCCCCCCCCCACCC
>VIYQ01004256.1:0-14751 GCA_009928355.1 Chlorella sp. CH2018 | reverse complement strand
GGCGGCGGCGGCGGGTGGGAGGGCCCATTTGTTAGCAGAGTGGAATCATGCTGCCCTAGCCTGGGCTGCAATTGTTTCCAACATGCAGTGGCCTGGGGTGAGGGGGCTGCCCTATTGCATGGCAGTGCCCTGCCCCTCTTGCTCCCCACCCAGCCTGGCTGAGCACTAGGTGCACTAGAACCACTTCCGGTCATCTGTTGCGGGTGCTGCTGGCTCATCGGCTCTGTTTTGGGGCTTGACGACGGGCTGCTACCTTCTGATCGGTACCCCAGTCTGATCCTGGAGGCGTGTGTGGATGGTGAGCAGCCACCGGTGGGCGGCCCCCGCCCGTGCGCGCCTGTGCGCTCGCGGTTGCCTGCTGTAGCAGCACAGCTACAAGGAGGGTGCCATGGCTAGGCCGGCCTTAGTGCTGTACTGACCGCCGTCCTGCTACACCTGCTGACCATGCCACCCAGCGCTCCTGCCCTGCCCTGCAGCTGGATCATGGCCGTCAGCGCTGGCGGTGCAAGCACAGGCGAGTGTCGCGCCTGCTGGCTGGCAGCGGAGGAATGCGGGGCAGGGTTGTTGCGCTTTGCTGCGGCTGGCACGACGTCTGTTTGTGAAGCTGAGCCAAACCTGGCGGCATGGCTTGCGCATGCTTGCCCACTTGCACGCTCCGCTGCCTGCCGGCCACATGTCTGTCCTGCAGTGCAACCCTGGTCTGGACCGCGCTGCCACCCCAAGGCCGGCTCACTGACAGCGCCTCGCTTGGCCACACCCGCGGTGTGCGGCACACTGTGGGCGCTGCGGCCTGGCCGACCCATGCCACCACTCGCTGCCAGCCTGTCTCTGCTGCGGCCCCTCCCCTCGAACCGGTCCCCGGCTGCGGCCTCAACATTCCCTGTACATTCCCTCTGCCTCCATTTTGTTTGTGCCATTTTGAATTTCACGGAAAGCATCTTGTAGCCCTGCTCATCTGCAGCCTTGCGTCCAGGAGTTGCAACAGCCACCCGCCGACTGCGCCAGGCTGACAGCGAGCGGTGTGCAGGGTATGCAGCACAGTGGCAGCGGGCAGCCTGGCACCACCCCTCCTCATTGGCTGGCACGCCGACTGCTTGCAGCTCGAATGTGGGCAGTGTCAAGTCGCAGCAGGTCTGGGAGCTCAATCGGTCGAGAGCCAGAGGGAAGGGTGGAGCTGGGAGGAGCAGTGGCGGCGGCAGGGCCCCGGCTGCACCTATGAGTATGCAAACAGGTTACAAAGTAGTGCGCCGGGCGGCGCGCAAAACCTTCAGCAACCACACCAGCAGCCGAGAGTGGTGGCAGGGCAGGCAAGAGGGACGCAGCCAGGCAGGAGTGCAAGAGGACACAGCGGGCGGGGAGGGTGCAGCACACCACAGAGGGGGAGCGGCGGGCGGGCGCCGCATGGCCCAGGTTAAGGCAGGGGCAGCGTGCACTGAGCAGGCGGGAGGGGCAGCAAGGAGAGGGTAGTAAGCGCAAGGGGTACAGCATTTATAGGACATTCAGCAGATAAAAGTGCCAAGAAAGAGCAAGAAGAGCAAGCATGGTGTAGGGGAAGGAGCGTCTCACGTGGCACCGACATCAAAAGGGACTGTTATGCGCAGGCGGCGGCGGCGGGCAGGGGAGCTGCTGCTGCTGTTTTACGCAAGAGGGGAGCCGGGCGAGGCAGCGCGCTGCGCCTTGTCCCGCCGCACCACGCGGGCCACGGCGAACAGGCGTGGCCCAGCGACATACCGGCACAGGCCGAGCGCTGTCAGCCCTGTGAACAAGCTGACGAATGTGGGCTCACTAACGACCACCTCAAGCACAAACTTGCCGTCCACTGGCAGCCAATCGGGGATGATCAGCTTAACTTTTGCACTATCCGGGAGCTTCGACGCAAAGAGCAACAAGATGGCTGCGCCCACCAGCAGGACGGCGCCGCGCCACGCATTCCACGTGTTCTGGCGCCACGCAACCTTCTGCCGCGCAAATAACCCCCGCCCGGTGAGCGGCAGCAGAGCGGCCTGGGCACAGCAAGCGGAGGAGTGGGTGCGGGGCACATCATGCAGGGGAGTGGGTGCGGCGTGCGGGGCACAGCATGCAGGGTGGGGCAGTGAGTGCCTGCTGCCATCAGTTCCCCATCCCCAAACACACGCAAGCGGCGCCCCCAAACGCACGGCAGCAGCGCCCAGCTCACCTGCTCCGCGTCCCAGGCCAGCGTGGCCCCGTACATCATGTGCGTGGCGTACGCCTCCACGGCAGCAGCCCACAGGTCTGCAGCTAGCGCCGGCAGCACCGGCAGCACCGGCAGCAGCGCCGCCGCGGCAGCAGCTGGAGCGAGCGGCCCCAGCTGGCGGCAGAAGGCGAGCGGGCCCGCCACAGCTGCCGGGAACAGGCAGAGCAGGGGGAAGAGCTGGGCGGGGCTCCCCTCAGTGCTGCTCTCCTCTGCAGGCGATCCCGCCTCCTGCTGCTGCTGCTGCTGCTGCTGCTGCTGCTGCTGCTGCTGCTGCCAGCCTCCGCAAGGCTGTCCCCCTCACTGCCGAGCAGCCCCATCTGGCGCCAGATGGCGAACAGGCGCGCCACTGCCAGGAGCCGGAAGAACTGGCCGGGGCTCATCCCAGTGCTGCGCTCCTCTGCGGGCCAGCCCGCCCTGCTGCTGCTGCTGGCAGCCGGCGCGCGGCTGTGTGCCTAACTGTCGGCCCGCGTGGCACACAGCAGGGGCAGGGGGCGAGGTGCGGTGCTGCAACCGGCCCGCTGCCGCGCCGGGCGTGCCGGGCGCCGGGGGGAAGGTGCGGCAGCGGGGCGTGCTGCTGCGCAGACGGCGGACATGGCTGCAAAGATGGCAGGCAGGGTTCAAGCGCAAGCGTCAAGGGTGGGGAACAGGGGGGCGGGGGCGCTGCGGGCAGACAGTGCGCCAAGCAGCGGTGGGCAGCACGGCAGCAGCCCACCGGCGGCGGCACCGGTGGTCGGCACACGCCGCTGCAGCCCTCGACACCTCCCTCGTAAGCACAGGAGAGCGTCAGTGGAGGCACAGGACTGCCCACTGGGCTGCAAGAGCGACCAGAGCGCGCAAGGCCTCCCTCTCACCTAGCAGCCCCTGCTTCTCAGCTGGTGAAGGGCGTCCAAGGCAGCGGCTGGATTTCAGCAACTGTCTGTGGGCGGGCTGGGCGAGCGGCAGGGTTGCCAGCAGTGTGTAGAGGCTGGTGCACCTCAGTCTACCCCGCCGCCGACGCTGCGATCCCCCAACATCTCATGCTCCCTCCGGTGGGCTCTGTCCCCCCAGGAAGCTTCTCCTTGCCTTGGGCTGCACCTGGTCAGGCTCTGCCGAGGCAGCAAGCGACCGTGGGCGCGAAAATGGCGATGGCCGCGCTCGGCTTCCGGCCTGCGCCGGTGCCAGGCCGCTCAGCCCGCTCTACAGGTGCGTGCTTAGCTCATCGACTCGCCAGCGGCCGGTGTGGACCCCTCTGGCCTTCCCAGCACCGCGCCGTCCCACTCACACGTTCCCTCTCCCTCCCTTTCCCTCTTGCAGTCAGCCAGCCACTAAAGCTTCGCTTCCAGCCTGCAGCGCGGCCGCTGCCGGCCGTGCCACCGCAGCCCGCCGCCCTGCCGCCGCCGGCCGATGGGCCGCCGCCTGCGTCAAGCGGTGCTGCCTCCCGCCGGGCTGCGGCCACCCAGGGCGCTGTGTCGTGGCAGAGTGTGTCGTGGCGGAGTGTGTCGCGGCAGCAGCTCCGCCGGGCCAACCGCCGGACCATTTACTTCCTCTGCGGCGTGACGCTGCTCGTCGCAGGCGCAGCCTTCTGGACTGGCGACCCCCATACTGGCTGCTTTGCTCTGGTTGTCAGCATGATTTTCTGCATCATCCTGCTCAATTCCTGATCCTGGAAGCGTGTGTGGATGGTGAGTAGCCGCCCGGTGGGCCGCTGCCTGCCGCCGCCCGTGCGCGCCTGTACGCTCGTGGTTGCCTGCTGTAGCAGCACAGCTAAAAAGGAGCGTGCCATGGCCAGGCCGGCCTTAGTGTTGTACTGACCGCCGTCCTGCTACACCTGCTGACCGTGCCACCAAGCGCTCCTTGCCCTGCCTGCAGCTGGATCAAGGCCTCAGTGCTGGTGGTGCAAGCACAGGTGAATGGCGCGCCTGCTGGCAGCGGAGGAGTGCGGGGCAGGGTTGTTGCGCTTTGCTGCGGCTGGCACGACGTCTGTTTGTGAAGCTGAGCCAAGACTGGGCGGCTTGCGCCTGCTTGCCCACCCACACGCTCCGCTGCCTGCCCGCCACATGTCTGTTCTGCAGTGCCCTGGTCTGGACCGCGCTGCCACCCCAGGGCTCACTGCAGCGCCTTGCCTAGCCAAACCCGCGGTGTGCGGCACGCTGTGAGCTGCGGCCTGCCCAACCCATGCCAGCGCTCACAGCCAGCCTCTCTCTGCTGCGGCCCCTCCCCTCAAACCGGTCCCCGGCTGCGGCCTCAACATTCCCTGTACATTCCCTCTGCCTCCATTTTGTTTGTGCCATTTTGAATTTCACGGAAAGCATCTTGTAGCCCTGCTCATCTGCAGCCTTGCGTCCAGGAGTTGCACACGCCGACTGCGCCAGGCTGGCAACAATCGTCCGCACTCGTGTGCACCCTCCACCACAGTGCTTGCTGAACTAATGGCACACAGAGGGAACCGGGCTGCAGGGTGTTGGCGAGTAAAGGCAGCAAGCAGCCAAGCGCTGCGCTGCAGCACCAGCGGCGGGCCCAGTGCAGGCCGCAATGCACACGGATGGATTTGGGAACCGAATTAGTGCAAACGCATTCCAGACGAGGCATGCACATGTGGCGGATACAACATGGAATAACATACGGGAAGGGCTGAATACTGAACGTGCAGTGATCAGGTGTTGCTGCGTGTTACGACTGTCTTCTCTAAGGTTTCAGGACCAGTGGCTAGTGGTCAGGCAGCATGATGGGCAGCTTCCTGCTGCCATTGCGCTGGCGGAAAGCACCTCACAGCGCAGCGTCGTCCAGGCTGCACCAGGCAGCCGCCTCGGTCACAGAAGGGAAGGAGGGCGGCACGCGGGATGAGGCGCCCCCGCCGTGCAGCAGCGCCGCCTTGACCTCTGCTGTGCCTGCTGTGCCCAGGGCCGCCACGCTGGCTGGCCCAGAGCCGCCGCCGCTGCAGCACAACCGCGTGGACTTTGTCAATGCCGAGGAGCTCAAGGTGGTTGAGCTGCGCTTCATCAATGGCGAGTGGCGGCCCGCCCGCATTGCGGAGCCACACTCGGCCGCCTCCCTGGGCGTGCACGCCTCCCAGGCGCTCACAGCCAGCGCAGCCAGCCTGGGCAAGCGGCCGTCCTATGTGCATGGTATGGAGCTCAAGACAGGCAGCAAGAGGACCTTGGGGGTGCAGCCGCCGGCGGCGACGGCGGCGGCAGGGCGGGGTGCCACCGACAGCGCGGGCGGCGGCAGCGGCGGCCTGCTGCACAGCGGCAGGGTCTTGCCCTCCCACTCCCTGGGGCCTGCAGAGCAGCGGATGAGCCGCGCGGGCACAACAGAGCAGCAGCACAGCCGGCGGTCGCTGCCGCTGCCGCCGCTGCCCCCCACGCAAGAGGCGGGGCCCACAAACTGATTGCCTCCACACCGACCCAATTACTACCCTGTATACCTGTTACATACCTGACATGTCTTGACTTGGAAACCTCAGCTTGTGACCTGTTACCCACAGCTGCACATGCACGCATGTGCACTGCCGCACACATCCTCCAATCCAGCAATGCCATGTGACCATTCTCATTTCTGTTGCAGTGGCGTCAAGGCTGTCCAAGGGTCATGTGTGTACATGCATGCAAGCTTAGGGGCGTGGGTGCGGGGAAAAGGAGCTGAAGGGAAGCAATGAATTCCTAACCTATTAAAAAGGTAGCTGCGGCTGCTGGAAGGGAGCGCGGCGGCTAGTGCTGCTGCTGCTGCTGCTGCTGCGAACTGGGTCTGCTGCAAAGCACCCCTGGCCCCGGCTCCTGCGGCGGCATGCTGTGAAGTGTGCTGTGCTGCCCACCACAGCAGCGGCGGCCGGCACGGCGGGGCCACTGCTGCCACCTCACGCTGGCTGCGCGTGCGTCGCTGTCCACTGCCGCGCGGTGTTCATGGCGTCCACCTCGTTTGTTTTCCAGTGGCGAGCCACGTTCTCGTCCAGCGGGTCGTCAGGGTTGGGAGCGCTCATCAGTGCCTGAATGCTGCAGGGAGTGGTACGAGGCGCGCAGGGGCAGAGGGGACCGGCAGTGAGCGATGGGGGCGGGGCATCTGGGAAGCGGAGCTGGGTGCTCAGTGGACCGTTGCTGCCTGCTGTGCGCATGCTACGCAGCAGCCGCACCTGCTGCAGCACCCAACTCACAACTCCCAACCGACAGACTGCCGCACCGCCGCCCCGGGCACCTGCCCCCGCACCGCACCTGAGCAGCACTGTGCGGATCTGCAGCGCGGGGCTCCACTTGTCCTTGAGGATGTCCAGGCAGATGCGGCCCAGCTTGTCGACGTTGGGGTGGTAGATCTTGGTGAGGAAGCGCACCTGCACCGTGCCAGAGGGAGCCATACACAGATGCAAAGCCAGTGAGGCGGGGCTGCAACACCGGGCAAGGCAATGTGGCCGAGCCGAGCAGCGAGCAGTGCGGCATACGGGGGTTCAGCCGTCAGCTGCAATGCCGAGACCCAGGGCGCGCCATGCGTGCCTCCGCCACATCACCTTGGGAGCAGCCATGGGGTAGTCTTCAGGCAGGAAGAGCTCAAGCTTAAACACGCCGCCTGCAGGGCCCAAGAACAACGCCATGTTGGGCAGCAGTGGGGCGGGAGGCACCCCTGCATGCTGGGTGCCGCCACTGCTCGTGAGCATGCAGCCGCTGCTGCGCGCGGACACGGTTGTCACCGCTCACCCTGATAAGGCGACGAGTCAGGGCCCAAAATGATCACATTAAAATAGCGCTGCGGCGGAGGAGGGTGGGGCGGGCGCGAGCGCTCGAGTCGGCGGCAGGTAGCGAGGGGGCCGGCCGCAGCAGGTGGGCAGCCTCACGCTGCCCTGTTTCAGCCACTTTGCACAGGTATCATATGCAGGCTGCTCGAGGTGCTCGACAGCCTGCCAACGCAAGGGCAGGCGGCGGGGCTTTCAAGCGCGGCCGCCGGCCGCCGCCGCCCGCTGCCCGGCGGGCACAGGCTGCAGCGGGCTCACCAGGTTCTCCTCGCTGGGCGCTGCGCTGATGCCTGGCACGGGCTCGCTCAGCAGCCGCTGCGTCTCCTGCAGGCAGCGGGGCAGGGAGGAGCCGGGCGGGTCGTGCGGCTGCCGGCGGGTGGGGCCTCGATCGCGTGGTGCCCTGCCGCGGCCCCGGCGTCACCTTGATGATCCTCCTGGGCAGCTGGTCCACGGCCATACTGGGGAGCGCTGCAGCGAGCTGGCCAAGGGCGCAGCGCCTCGATCCAAGCGTTGATCGCAGGTGGGGCACGCCGGGAAAGGATGCAGGCGCCGCAGGGGAGGCCTCGCCACCTGCATTAGCCTGCCCCGTCAGCGGGTGCCTCCCCTTCGCTCTCCCAGCCGGCCAGCGCTACCCTGGTGCGTTGCACTTGCCATCACCGGCCCGGTCCGCCCGCCAGCGCCCCCCACTCGCCGACTGCGACCGCACCCTTACGCCTGGAGCCCTCAGCAAGCCTCCAGCGGCAGCAGAGGGCAGCATGGGCGGCGGCGGGGACCTGCACGTGCCCAAGGGTGAGGGCGCGGCTGCTGGGGGCTGCGGCGGCGCGGCGGCGGTGCCCAGCGCCGCCGGCCTGCGCAGTGGCTGCTGCCGATGCCTGGCCGCTGGTGCAACACCTTGCGTGCTTCAACTGCTGCACATATGTGAATAGGGCGCTGGCCAGCTGGCAGGTCTGCGTGCCGCTGCCTGGGCCCTGGGCGCTTCCTGCGCTGCCACCGCTGCTAGCAGTCCATCGCTGCGAGCACCTCCCCCGTCGGCCCCTGCAGAGATCTGGTCTCCTGCTGGCGGCTTCTACGCTGACCCCAAGCGGTGGAAGCGCAACACGGCGTTCATCGGATTGTGAGCACTGGGGCGCAGCTGTGCTGGTTTGGACGGTCATGCTGCCAGCTGCAGTGGGGGCAGCAATGTTGCGTGACGACAGGCTGTCGGGGCAGCAGTGTGGATTGACGACGGCGCGAGCATAGCCGGGCCCGCACCACTCCTGGCCACACTCACTCACCCACTGAAGCCGCTGCTGCATCACCTGCTGCAGGATCATTGCGGGCATTGCGGCGTACGCCTTCAAGCAGTCAGTGCAGATGGAGCAGCGGCACAAGCAGGTGGGTGCAGGCCGGCTCCAGAGGTGTCGGACATGGAGGCTGGCATGAGCAGCAGGAGCAGACCTTTGGTTGATGCGATTCCAGGAACGCATTTGGGCGCCACGCAGCAGCTTGCTTGCCGCTGCCCAGGTTGCGGGCACATTGGGCCGCCATGCCCACATCTCAGGGTCCTGTATGTATGTCCTGTTAACAGTCCTGACCCTCTTCCTCCACTCTCTCTGCGGCAGCCGTACGAGTCGATTCCGAGCCAAAGGTGGTACACCGACAAGAACTTCCCGCAGCAGTGACCGGCATGACAGCGCCGCATCGCGCCAGGGCAGCACTCCTGGCGGCCACGGCAGCGCGCGCAGCGGCATGGTGCAGGAAGCGCCGCTCCTGCCCTGCAGTTGCTGCCTGCCCTGAGGCCACGCTGCGGCTGCTTGCGCAGCAGGGAACCACGCTTAGCTGACGCAGCGTGGCGATTGAGCCGTTTGGCCCCCTGTTGCTGGAGCACAGCATCCCCATGTAACATAGTCTCCTGCACACCAGGTGCCGTGATGGTTTTCTTGCAGCCTGCTCGACTGCGCTCAGCATACGGCGCCAATGGCGCGTACCCCGTGCGTGCAGGCCATGCTGTCTGTGCGTCACCAGGCGGGCGTGTGCATGTAAGTCGCATCTTTGTTCGCAATACTGGCTGTGTCTGGTATCCCAAACGGCAATGATGCTGCCACTGCGAAACTGTCCCAGCTGTGGGCAGCACGGGTTGGGCCGCCAGCCCAGCAGGCATGGCACCATGATGCAGCACTGCTGGTTGCCTGAGCGGGTCGCAGCATCGCTCAGCCCATGGTGTGCAGCGCAAGAGGTTGGCATCGACCACGCGGAGTCGCTCTCCTTCTCGCGCTTCTCTTCTCTCCCCAGACATGGCAGCCTTGCTGCGAGACGCTGCTGCTGTTTGTCAGCTCGCTGCTCCACACGCAAGGCCACACGCAAGGCCACACGCAAGGCAGCGCCCCCAACAATTCCAAGCTGAAAGGACGGCCCATGCATCCGGGAGCTCGGCCGGCGGCGGCGATCGGCGCTCAACCCAGGGCTGCTGCTGCCGCTGCCGCCACCTGTGTAGCCTGCAGCACCATGCGACACCCCTGGCTGGTGCCCGGGCTGGCCAGACCCTTGCCAGGGCCCTGCACGGGAGGGGGGCCAGTGCAGCTGCTGCTAGGGGCTGCCTGGGCCGCTTGCAGGCGTTCCGATCGCGTTCTGCTGCAGCACAACCATCCGGTGGCGCCCCAGGCCCGCCGCAAGTCAACCTCTGCAGCCAGCGCATGGGTAATGCAGGCCCCCCTGGCCTGGCCAGCCCCTCAGCAGGCGCTGGCGCCGCCCCACACACTTCCAGGCTCACCGGCGCTCCCATCGCGAGCCCCGCTGAGCAGCCCAGCCCACGACGGAGAGGGAGAGCGCGCGGCAAACGATGGCCGAGGGCAGCCGCGACACGTGCGTGTTCCTGGCCAAGCTGGCGGAGCAGGCGGAGCGCTATGACGAGATGGTGCGTTGCGCCGCTGATCCCCGCCGAGGGGCCGGGGCGCAGCTGGCTGCAGGGCGCCCGCCGCGCCCCCACGCCCGGCCCCACCGCTCCCAGCAGCTGTGCCGGCGAGGCTGGGCCCGCCGGCGCGGCCCCGGGGGCCCTGGGTTTGACCAGCGGGCCCTGCAGGCTGCCCGGCCGCGCCCTGCGGCGCCCTGGACACGCCCCGGCCGCCGGCATGGCATCGGGGCAGCTGGATCACGCGCCGGCCTCCCCACGCGGCGGGCCAGGGAGGGCACCCCCGCCCGCGTGTCGAGCGGCGGTGCACGTGCTGGGCAGCGCGCAGGGGCGGCAAACGCTGCCGCCCGCACCGTCCCGCCTGCCCCCGCAGGTGGCGGAGATGAAGAAGGTGGCGCAGATGGTCCACGACCAGGAGCTGAGCGTGGAGGAGCGCAACCTGCTGTCGGTGGCCTACAAGAACGTCATCGGCGCGCGCCGCGCCTCCTGGCGCATCATCTCTAGCATCGAGCAGAAGGAGGAGGCCAAGGGCAACGAGGAGCACGTCAAGCGCATCAAGGCCTACCGCGAAGTGGTGCGCGGAGGGGCGGCAGGGGGGCGCCGCAGCGGGCAGGCGGCCTGTGCGCGGGTGGCGGCCAGCCGCGCTGCGTCCATTGCTCCCGCCTGGCCGGAGCGCAGTGTGCCGGCAGCTGCTGCTACTACTCAGCGTGGCAGGCTGTAGTGCCCTGCTCGCGCATGCATGCAGCACTCCTGCTTTGTTGGCACTGTGCCGCCCATGCTGCCGGCCACGGCCCCCTGCTGCCTTTCCCCTCACGGTTACGCCCCCGGGCCCCTGCTCCCCTCCTGCCAGGTGGAGAAGGAGCTGCAGGAGATTTGCAGCAGCATCCTGCAGCTGCTGGACGACCACCTGATCCCCACCGCCTCCACCGGCGAGTCCAAGGTCTTCTACCTCAAGATGAAGGTGGGCGGCCCAGCGTGGGGGGGGCAGAGCGGGCCGGAGGGCTGGCGACGCTTGCGTGTGCTCACCAGATGCGTGGATGATGCCAGCACTAGAGTGCCTGATCGATCACTGGCTTGATACGAGCTGTGGTGCGCCGCTGGTCAGCGTGCCAGCAAACACGTCTGTTGCTGGCGTGGCATTTTCTGGCGTGGCAGCGGGGGATACGCTGCTGAGCGGGCCAGCTTCATGCTGCAGCATGAGCAGCACTGTGCATTCTGTAGCAGTTTGTTGGGCGGCAAATAGGTCCAGCAGCGCTGCAGCCTGCATTCCGGCGGCTACGCGGAGCAGAGGGCAGGCGCTCCCCACACAACCGAGCACCGTCGCTTAGCCGTGGCAGCATGCCAGCTTGAAACCCCAATTGCAAGCTGATCTTCGAAACAGCCCAGCGGCACGCAGCTGCAACCCCCTGCTGGGCCATGACCAGCACCGGCTCGCTCCACAGTGCCCGGCCATGGGGGACCAGCCCGGTCATGGGGGACCAGCACTGGCTCGCCCCACAGTGCCCGGCCATGGCGTTGCAAGCAGGCAATGCCGACCCTCTTTCACCCATCCACCCCCTGCACCCTGGACACTAACCCTCGTTGCTGTCAACCCCCTCCTCCTGCCTTCAGGGTGACTACCACCGCTACCTGGCTGAGTTCAAGACGGGCGCGGAGCGCAAGGAGGCGGCAGAGCACACGCTGCTGGCGTACAAGGCGGCGCAGGTGCGCAGCTGTAGGGGGCATGTGCTGGGCTGTAGGCTGCACAAATTGCATGCAGCGCAGCGCAGCGTGGCTGCAGGCGGCAGCGCAGAGCAGAGCAGTGTGGCGGCGGCCATGGCAGGCTGCATGGCGATTTTCCTGGCCTTGGGCACCGGCGCCAGCACGTATCAGCTGCAGCAAGAGCATCAATGCATGCACCCTGAAGCAGCCCGGCTTGATTCAACGGCTCGTGAGCGTTGAGGCAGCAGCGCAGCCAACAGTGCGCAGCGGGAGCAGGCTTCCTTCCAGCCGCTGGGCGCAAGCAGCCTGGCTCCAGCAGTCAGTGGCACTGTGCAAGCCTCCAGTGGTTGGCACATCCTGTGCGCACAGCTGCTGGGCCCAGTTGGCGGGCCGCTCGGCATCCCGTCCTCCCCCTCTGCTGCATCCTCCCCCACACCCTGACAACGCTCTGCTCCCGCCTGCCATGCACGCCACGCAGGACATTGCGCTGGTGGACCTGCCGCCCACCCACCCCATCCGCCTGGGCCTGGCCCTCAACTTCTCCGTGTTCTACTACGAGATCCTCAACTCGCCAGAGCGCGCGTGCCACCTGGCCAAGCAGGTGCGGGGTGTGCGGCGGGCGGGTGGCAGTCAGGCAGGCTTGATGTGTGGCTGCCGGCACAAGTGTGCCGACCAGAGCGCAGGTGCGGCCACGGCTGCACTTGCCGAACTCTCGCCGCCAAGTGCTCTGTCCGAGGGCACGTTAACTGCCGGATGTTGCGCTGCGCTTGCCAGCTGACAAGGCTCTTGGCCCCCTCCCCCTGCACGATTCCCGCTCCGCAGGCGTTTGACGAGGCGATTGCCGAGCTCGACACGCTGGGCGAGGAGAGCTACAAGGACAGCACGCTCATCATGCAGCTGCTGCGCGACAACCTCACGCTCTGGACCTCCGACATGCAGGCAAGCGCAGCGGGCGCAGCGTGGGTGGGGGCAGAGCCTGGGTGTGGTTGCCGCTCGGGTAGCTTCCATCACGAGTGCCTGCAGCAGGGTGTGCGGCAGGGTTGGGTAAGCGCAGAAGTGCTGTTGCATGGGTCGTGGTGCTGCTGTGGGGTGGCGGCGCCACAAAACTCACCCCATCCCAACCCATGCCCTGCTTCCGCTTGCGCAGGACGCCGAGCAGGGCCGGGAGGCAGGCGGCGAGGGCGAGATGAAGGACCAGGAGTAAGGGGTGCCCTGGTGGGTGGGCCGCCCGCGGCCCTGTGCCGTGTGGGCCCCCTGCTGCCCCCTGCACCGTCCTTGCTCTCAAGCCCTGCGGCGGCTGGGCTGCACAGCCTGCACCGCCATCCCGCTGCGCGGGCGCGCGGCGGGGATGCCCCCACACCCCACGACACAACACTTGAGTCTGTGCAATGTACAGCGGCGGCCGGTCTGGCGGCGAGGCAGCTCCAGCTGACATGCCGCTCCGCTTCGTTGCCTGCTTGCTCCCCTCTCTCAGCAGCTGCAGTTCCCGCCTGACGCTGCATAGGTTACACTGCTCCCTTTGCTTTCTGGATCACCCCTCCTTTCCGTCCCCCTCACTCACATCCGTTCCTGGTCCTTTGGTGCCGGAGACGCCCCTCGCTCCCGGCCGCTGTCTCACTGACACAATGCTGTAAACGCTTTAGACGCAAAGCAAAGCCAGCTGCATTGGTGCGGCTGGGCGTGTTCTTTGTGCAAGGCGTGGCATGCTGCATGTCCTGTGCACCATGCCCTAGTCTGGCGTGAGACCTGCCCTGCCTCGTTGAGCAAGCGAGAGCAACAGGTGGGCGATGACCAAATCAACCACAAATCAACCGAGTGGAATGAAAGAGTCTTCAGGTGCTGGTGCGGCGTGCACAGGCTGGGCGCGGGTACAACAGAGCACGCCAGCTGCCGCTGCAAAGGGCTTTAATGGTCCCCAGGTCCGGGTGTGCGTGCATCATGCATGGGTGGGGTTGGGGCTGGCTGGCGTGTGGGCAGTCTGGGAGGGGAGTACAAAGGCAGCGGGGGATGAAGAGGTGTGTGTGGAGACGAATGGGCATGCACAATGGGCGATGACAGGATGCAAGCGGTGCTGCTGTTGGGTTTGGGGGTGTAGTTAGGTACGTGGCAGGGTAGCGAGGGGGCAGTGCAGCAGGGGAGCGCGGAGCGTCTCGAAAGGGGGAACGAAAGGTCTAGCCGGGGGCCGGCAGTGCATTATTGCTGAGGTACAAGCAGCTGCTGGCGGCCCGGGCACGCGTGTGCCGTGCTGTCCGGGTCAACAGCTCGCGGCAGCAGAGGGCTGTTGGTGTGGGCCCTGTACTGCGTCAGCGCTCACACCGCCGCGGTGCCGTTGTCCTTCTTGTACTTCTCAAGGGCCTCGGCAATCTTGCGGTCCACCATGTCGGCGGTGAGGCCAAAGCTCTCCAGCGCCTTGCCGTTCTTGCCCTCCTCGTGCGGGTAGGCAGAGCCGCCTGCAGAGGGGAGGCAGAGGGGTGGGTGAGGCAGGGGGCACGAGGTGTGGCACCGGGCAGGCCGTGGTAGCGGTGGTGGCATGCACAGGCGCGCGGAGGGCACCACCAGCGTTTCGAGTCGTGGTCTGCTGACCGCCCAAGCGGGCCCTGCAGGCAGGCCAGCTGATGCATGTACGTGCGGAGCTCTCACCGTGGTGGGACACATCCAGGCCCTGGGCCTCCACCTCGGGAGACACGCGGAACAGGCCCACCTTCTTCAGAATCTGTGACAGATCAAGGACAGGGCGGGCACAGGGGGAGGAGGTTATTCTGGGAGCAGAAAGTGAGGCGGGGTGGGTGGGCTGAGGCCTTGAGCCTTGCAGCACGCTGGGCGAGGACAGGTGACAACCAATCCAACGGCCCAGCAGTCGCCCCTTGGCCTCACCATGAAGAAGGGCGTCATGATGGCCAGGGTCCAGGCGCCCACCACAAGGATGCACACCAGGGCGGCCGCCAGCACAGAGCCGTCGCCGCCCATGATGAAGCCGTACTTGCGCTGTGGGAAGGCAGGGGAGGGCGGAGGGTCGGCACAGTTGAGGCGGGCTGACAATACGACGGTGCTTGCAGATGGCTGGTGGGCAGGCTAAAGGACCTGGGCACAAGACCTGAGCCTGGGTGAAGTGTTGCCGGAATGGGCAGCACACTGGAGTGTGTTGTTCAACTGCCACAACCACCGCCACCAAGCGAGCGCTCACCTGGCCGTCCTCGGTGCCGGGCAGGGGGCCAAACACATCGGTGACCATGTTGGGGGCGGCAAAGGCGC
>VIYQ01004254.1:0-13930 GCA_009928355.1 Chlorella sp. CH2018 | reverse complement strand
ACCCCGCCTCCATCCCCCAACCACCACCCAACCGGCAGCACAAGCGGCGGTGCTCACAGGTTGCCGGTCTCCAGCATGTGGTCACGCACGCGCTCCAGCAGCGCCTCGCGGCTGCCGCCGGGGTTGAGCCCGCGCGCACGGCACTGGATGCGCAGGTCCTTGAGCAGCAGCGGCTGCGGCGGCAACAGGGAGGGAGCGGGGGCGATGCGTGCAAGGCGGCAGGGGCAAGAGTTGGTTGCCGGCGCCGGCGGGCGGTGCACGGCGGCAGCACGCGGCGCCGATCAAGCCCTCTCCCCCTGCTCCAGCGGTCTGCCTGCGCGCCAGGCGGCAGGGGCCAGCGTCCACGCACCTTGAGCAGCTCGCCCACTTCTGTGGCTGTCGGGGCCATGTTGTGGTGACTGCGAGGTGCTGTGCGGACTGCAGGGAGTGCGGGGAGGCGCCGGGGGTGAGCAGCAGGGAGCCGCAGTGTTGCTCGGCTGCCGGTCCAGCTGCTGTGGCTCACCTTGCTCTGCCTGCGGCTCTGTGCGGAGGGGGTGACTGAGCGGAGGCTGCGGCTAGGCGAGGGAGGAGGCCAGAGGTGACAGCCGCCGCCGCATTTGAGCCGTGGCGGCGAGCTGGCGGCGTTGTGCCAACCGAACACCCGCGGCTCCGAGGCAAGGGTGTTTGATGCCCTGTGGTGCCTGGTGACGAGTGCCAGTGGAGTTGTCGGCCGGAAAAAGGTGAACAATGCCACACCACGTGTACTCTGTGCAGCCCGTCCACCTCGCTAGCATGCTTTACAAGAGCGTCATTCGTTCACTACAGCGCTCATGTGGTGCTTGCAATGGCCTCGTGTGTGCACATGCAAGGAAAAATAATGCACTAAACTATATATTGTGCAGGTGTCCCATGAATGTCGCTGCAGGCATGCTCAATGCCCGCCTGCCAGTCGACCCTTCACTTCTTTGCGGGCGGCGGGTTGGACGCAAAGTCGACCCCCTTCTGGATGGAAGCTGCCAGCTCCGCCTTCATCAAGTCAAAGTTCTCACGCTCCACAGCATTCATGGGCGGCAGCGGCAGGAACTCTGGAGTGCAGGTGAGGAGGGGGAGGGGGTTAATGCCAGACAGGGTGCAGTGGGTGGCAGGCCATGGGCCGGCGGCAACCCGGTTGGTTGTGCCTCATGCTTGATCGGCATGATGCGCAGCAAGCTAGTCTGCTGCGGTTCTGCCGACAGAAATGAGCCCAACCACAGTTGCCCAAGAAACCAGCACCCCAAGCACCTGCGATGCCGGCGGGGCCCAGCCGCAGCGGGGAGGCAAAGTAGGGCAGGCCGCTGACCATGCCGCTGGCCACGTACGCACACTCAACCACGTTGCTGTCGCCGCCCATGGCGCGCAGGCAAGAGGCCGCAAAGCGAGCAGCGGCGGCAGCCATGGACAGCGTGGCCGAACCGGCACCCGCCTTGGCCTGCGCCGGGGGTGGACATGTTGAGACAGGGAGTTGTGAGATAAGGCAGCAGGCGCCTGCTGGCAGGGCTGGCAGGGGCGATGCGAGCTCCCAGGCAGCCCGAGCTGCTGCCAGCAACAGCCCAGCAGGCTCACCAGCCCTCCAACCTGCACCCACCTTGACAACCTCTGTGCCCGCATCTTGGATGCGCGCCATCAGAGCACGTGCGCGCTGCTCGGGCAGCTGCACTGGCGGGCTGGCCGCCGACAGCACCGGCAGGATGGTGGCGCCTGCGGGGCGGGACAGGTAGGCTTGCAGTGCCCAATCAGTTCTGCACAAGCACCCAAGGACAAGCTCGCCTGATCAAAGCCCCACCAGCTCCACCACCCACCTGCATGGCCGCCAATGACGGGCACACTGACGGCCTCCGGGTCCAGGCCCAGCACCTCCGCCGCAAAGGTGTTGGCACGCAGCACGTCCAGAGTGGTCACGCCAAACAGGCGGCTGGGGTTGAAGGCGCCTGCGCGCTTGAGCACCTGCATTGATGGCAGGGGATGGGCGGGAAAGTGGGAGGGCAGGTGGGCGATGGAGCCGCCCCTGGTGCTGCACAATGCACGCCCACAACCAGCCAGCTGAGTGGTTGGCTACCTTGCAGCAGGGGCTGTAACAACGAACATACGCGAAGCACCTCAAGCGGCCTGCCATGCACCCCCGCCGCACCTCTGCCGCGATTGGCACGGTGGAGTTGACGGGGTTGGAGATGATGGCCAGCCAGGCGCGGGGGCAGAAGCGGGCCACGCCCTCCACCAGCGTGCGCACAATGCCTGCGGGTGCGCGGGCAGCAACCATGGGTGGGGGTTGGGGGCGCACAAGCATGTGCAGCAAAGCCATGCGCCTCCCATGCGTACTCCAGCCCACAACCAGCACAGGCACCCAGTGGCGAACTCAACGGCCCACTAGCCCACCCCTGGCCTAACCCGCGTTGATGTTGAAGAGGTCGTCCCGTGTCATGCCCGGTTTGCGCGGCACGCCCGCTGGGATGACCACCAGGTCAGCGCCATACAGCGCATCTCCCAGCGCATCAGGCCCGGTGTGCGCCGACACGCGGGCGGGGGTGGCAATGTGCGACAGGTCGGCTGCCACGCCGGCGGTGGGGGCCACATCGTACAGCCGCAGGTCACGAACTCCGGGGGTGCTGCAGCCAGAAGGGTGGGCCAGGGGTAGGGGAGGGCTCGAGTGCGGGCAGTGCAGCAGAAGATGAGCAGCGGCGAGGGTGAGGGGGGGGACATGCCTTCAAGCAGGGCCGGGGCCCACTCACAGCTTGAGCAGCAGACTGAGGGGCTGCCCAATGCCTCCAGACGCGCCCAGCACCGCCACAGCGTAGCCGTCTCCGGCAGCAGCGGTGGGCTGGGCGCCCAGCTCTGGCATCTGCGCACGGGGTGAGCGGCGGCGGCAGTCGGCGGCGGCGGCGCGGTCACACTCAGCCCAGGGGCCTCGCGCCACCTTGCTGGTGCTGTCGGCGGCCTCTTCCACCCCCAGCCGACACCGTCGAGACCCAGCTCAGCTGCTCGCCTGGGCCTGAGAGGAGGGCTGGAGGTGCGCAGCGATGCGGGCGACGCGCTCCATGGCTGCAACCCGCTGCAACTGCTGGAAAGTATGCAAATGAAGCTTGCACAGCGATCACAGGCAAGGCAGGCTGCGCAAACGTGTGTTTCGGCGCGGCTGAGTCGGCCAGCAAGCGCAGCACACCCACGTCGGCATGGGCGCCCGCCAACTGTCTGTTTGTCGTTTGCAAGTGCGTACATTGTGGTGGGCTCGGCGGACGGCAGTCCCATGCCCTAGATGGCGAGTTTGGCAGTGGCCCCACGACTGGGGCACAGCAGCGGCCCCCTGGCCAGCGGCAGCAGGATCTCACCGGTACGGCTAGCGGCTCTGCCACCCCGGCGGGCCAGCAGGAGCGCACCAGCCAGGTGCGCTGCCGCCGCCGCCGCCACCGCCGCTGCCATCTCCCGCCGCTGCTCGTCTCGCTGTTTGCGCCTGCCTTGCTGTCGGCGACAACACGCCTCTCCCTGCAGCATGCCACAGCCTGCCGCCTTCACTCCGCGCAGGCTATGCGTGCACGCCAAGCTGCGGCGCCGCCTGCTGTCCTACATCCTGTCGGCGCCGCAGCGCTCAGAGCGCTACTTCGAGTCGTCTGCCTGGCGGCGCTGGATGTGGGCGGGCATCTCCCTGGGCACAGGCTTCTATGCAGGCAAGGGGCGGTGGAGTGTGAGGACGTGAATCAGACGGGCGAGATGCTGCAGGGTCGCGGTTGCTGCCCCGAATGACACCGCCACCAGCCCTCCCTGCGCTGTCGCAGGCAACATCCTCACGCTCAGCTTTGGCGCGCTGGCGGTGAACGACATCTTTGCGGGCGTGATCACCGTGTTGTTCTATGAGGTGCGGCTGCCCAGCGGCAGGCTGAACAGCATGCTTGACATGGGGAGCCGCAGCTGCTGCTGCCGCCGGCTTGGGGCGAGAATGCTACGCCTTGGCGTGCCCGTGCTTGATGACTTCAGCAGCGGCGGCGGCGTGTGTGCATCGCCCCGCCTGCAGATCGTGACCTACCTGTACTACTCAAATCCAAAGCCCGGCCTGCGCATCTGGTTTGCCAACTGCTTCAAGATTGGGCTCACTGCCTCGCTGCTGGCAGATGCCGCCAAGCTCGGCTCCTGAGCCTGGGCGGGCAGTGGCACTACCAGCAACCTACCTGTTGACTTAGCCAGAGTGACTGACCTCTGAGATGCCTTTGCACGTTCTATTTGACCTCCCCTCTGTACTGCCAATCTGTACTACTTTCCAGCACTGTTCCCTGCCTTACACCCCCTACCACCAGGCCCTGCAGCGCCACAAGCCTCTCGCCCTGCTCCTGTTTTCCTTCTGCTCCTTTTGACGGTTGTTCAATCACAGTGTTGTTGGCCCTGCGCGGGCATGAAAGCATCGGCAGCTAGGGGGCGGGAAGAGATGCTGGTCAGGGAGGAGGCGAACCTAATGGCTGGGTCACACGACACACTGGGCGGGGGCAGGAAAATGCGCGTCGCAAATCACATGGTGATGGTACCGAGTCAGTCAGGGAGAGGTCAGAAGCACAGTACGGCAAGAGGCAAAGAGCAGGCAAATGCTGAGTTCAGGAGTTTCAGAGAGAACGTGATGTGGGCGGCCAGAGCGTGGCACGCCCAGGCTGCCTCGTGGGCTGCCTCCGGGCTGCAGGCTGCTGCGCAGTGCTCATAGGTACCTGCAGCGTGAGGAGGGGAGGGGCAGCAGGGCAATGGATGGTGGCCGACTGGCATGCTGCTAGCATACCAGAAGCAGCTGTTGCAGGGCCAACAAGCCCCCCACCCCGCACGCCAGCAGGCTTCCAGCACCACCAGCCACCCGCCGCTCACTTGACCATCTGCACCTCCTTGCGCGTGAGGCCGCACTTCTCGTAGAAGGGCACGTTGTCCTCGCTGCAGTCCAGGATGACCTTGTAGCAGCCCAGCTCCTGCGCCAGACACACACACGGCGCAGCAGGAGGATCCTCACACTTACTGCTGCCCTGCTGCTTGCCAAGCGCACAGCTGACCTTCACCGCACCATGCTGTACATGTGCGTGCCACAGTTCACTGCAGCACACAGTTCACTGCGACACAGCTGCGCTCTACCCATCCTGTGAGTCTGTGAGTGCTTGCCTGTGCCGCCGCCATGAGCGCCTCGATCACCCGCAGGCCCAGGCGCAGGCCGCGGTACGTGCTGTCCACCTGCAGGGAGGGCAGGCGCACAGAGCAGAAGGCATCCAGATCAGGTGCTACATGGACCACATCCCACTGTACACATTTGAAGGGGCAGACGTCAACCAAGTATGGCAGGCAACATCTGCGTCGCCAACAGCCCCACAGCCCCACGCCCGCCGGCTTACCACCACGTCCTCCACATGCCCGCACTTGGCGCAGCCGCGGATGAACTTGAGCTCCACCACCAGCGTGGCGGTGGCGATGATCTGGCGCTTGTCCAGGTCTGGCAGGTGCGGAGGAAGATGGGGGAAAGTAGTGGGAACGCATGGGTTGGTGCTGCTTCTGGTGGCACGGGGGGTGCCGCCCACCAGATGTGGCGCACGGGCTGCTGCCATGCCTGCCAGCCAACCGCTCCACCGGGCAAATGACCGGCTGCTGCACCACTGCCACGGCTCACCCTCAATAATCACCACCTTGTAGGTGTCGCTGCGCTTGCTCATTTCATCAAAGCGTGCTGCGGCACGGGTGGCGATGGTCTGGCGTGAGGCAGTGTGGGCAGCGCAGAGACGGGTTGACCGACCTGCATCTCACATCTGCTCCCTGCCCTGCCCTTACCCTTGAAGGTGGCCTCATCATAGTCGCCAACCTTGGTCAGCTGCGACAGCAGCTGCAGGTAGCCTGCGGCAGCACCGGGCAGGCAGGCATGGTCCTGTCAGGAGCGCGGCAGATCCCGTGCCGTGGTCTCCGCCTCAGCCACCACAGTGCGCCGCCACCCCTGCATCCTGTGCCCTGCTACGCACCCTTGTGGTAGTCGCCGGCCTCCAGGTCGCGCACCACGATGTTGGCCTGCCCGGCGGGCTTGCCATCCGCCGCCGCCGCTGCACCGGTGGGTGGGGGGGAAGTGGCCCTGGGCGGCAGGTCAGCTGGCCGGCCCGCGGCGCCTCAGAACCGGCCCCTGATCGCACGGACAGCAGGACAGTGCAGCCAGGGGGCGCGGCGCGGGCCCCTTCAAGGCAACGACCCGCGAGCGAGGTCAAGTCGGGGCCCGTTGTGGCTCACTCATGGCTCAAGGCCACCGCTCAGCGAGTCGGCTGGGGGCGATCGGCGGCTGCCGGCCGTCTGCGCTGGGCGGGCCGTCTGCTGCGAGTCCCGCAGCCCAGGGCCGGCTGGCGGTGGCGACAAGGAGCCGTGAATGTCACGCAGTGATGCCGAGCTGGCGGAGGGATCAGCAGGCAATGCCACAGCGCGCTGCGTCTGCGGCATGTCACGCTGCCGCCACCCTCCCGTCCACCCGCATGCAAGTGCAGCCCACACGCTTGATAAACGCCCGCTCTGCAGGATTGTATGCCATCAGCACACACTTCTCTGAGCAAAGCATGCCTGGGGACTTGCATTTGCGCTGCCTTGCATGAGAGCAGCGTTGGCGTCACTTCTGCCCCAGAGGGTTGGACGGCTCCCTGCGGAAAGCCAGCGCCTGCACCTGCTCTTGCCGACACATTCAGCGACTCAAGCCCGCGTTCAAGTGATGCCACTGGTGCTGCATTGTTCCAACCCACACGCCGCGCCTGGGCAGCAGCCGACCCGCCCACCTTGCCAGTCAGCGTCGCAGGTGTGCCTGCTCACACGAGGCGTAAAGAGAATCAAATACCAGGTCTTGCAGTCACAGCAGTGTGGGCGCACTAGATTCTAAATACGTCAGGCAAAAGGGGGTGGGCGGGCCAGTGACGAGCAGGGCACGAGCCCCACTGCTGCGGCTGCATTACAGGTACAAAAGCGCCGTGAGGTAGCCGGTGAGCACGCCAACCACAGCGCCCACAGCAACTTGGAGAGGGGTGTGCCCTAGCGTGTCTTTCAGAGTGCCTACGAGGCGGGGCAGCGAACAGGTAACCGGTCGAGAGCAGCAAGGTACGGCAGAAGACGCACCCAGCTGGTCGACAGCAGAATGCAAAGCTGCATGACAGTGGCAATGAAATGCAATCAAGGCCTGTGGGGAAGGCCACGCACCCGCTGAGTTGGACACCGGGTGATCGGGCGGCAGCTCGGTGATGATCATGTTGAGCACGCTGGCCTGCTTGCCCGCGTGCAGCCGCACCCCGCTGGCATCATACATGACCTGGCGGGCAGGGTGGGAAGGGGGGTGTGCAATTGAGAGGCGGGCGGCAGGAGGCGTGTGTAGCAGGCGCTGCCAGCACAAAGCTGCATCGATGGCCGCCCCACCACGGTGACTCCGACAGCGCCGACGGCCAAGGCAGCTTGGCGACCATGCTGCAACCGCTGACAACTGTGCCACAACAGGGCAGCGTGACTCACAATGAGAGAGAACACTAGAGAGATGGCAAACATGGGGCTGTTGGTGCCCTGCAGCACGCCGATGGCCGTGGTCAGGCCCATGACCTGCGGGGAGCCAGTGCGGCAAGGCAGGTTGGGAGGGGGACAGCAGAAGCAGGAGGGTCTGCACGAGCACCCTGGTGTGGTGGCGGCAGCCTCAGCATGGGGAATGCAGCCAAACTGACTGTTCCAACACATCAGCAAGCCGTGCCGGCGCTCCACCAGCTCACGGCAAGGCAGGCCGCACATATGCCCCATCCCACAACTGCAGCTCGGCACGCACCAGTGCCGTATGGCTGGAGGGCATGCCGCCGCTGCTGATGAGGCGCGTGAAGTCCCACTTGCGCTCCGTGTAGTAGTGGGTGAACACCTTGGCCGACTGGGCGAAGAAGAAGCCCAGGAAGGCGGCCACGAAGGCGCCATTGTGGAAGAGGCCCACCAGCCCGCCGTTGCCGGGCGTGGCGTCCGCCAGCAGCTGCCGCATGGCCACCGCCGCTGCTGCCGACAGGGATGCTGGGCTGTCGACCTAGCAGCCGCTCACTGCTGCTGCCTGGGTGGCCTGCAAGCCAGGGCGGAAGGAAGAGGTTCGGCTTGCGCGCGGCACAGCCCACCACCGCCGGTCTACCTGCCGCCGCCTGCCGCAGCGGCCGCGGGGCCGCGCCACTAGCCTGCCGCTCTGACCGACTCCTCACCCTGCTTGCAGCGATGTCAGCGGTCGTTGCGGGCTCGCAGGCAGCTGGAGGGCGACCGCGGAGTTTGGAGCGGCTGGGTGCACCAAGAGCCAGCCGGCGATCCTTGCCGCGCCTGGAGTGATCCAGACAAGTCGTGGGGCACTAGCTGAGGAGCCGGGGCTGCAGTCAGGGGCGCTCATCAGGCGGGGCTCCATGCAGGGGACCACTCCTCCCCCCTGCAGGCTCGGCGAGCTGCATACCTGCGCGCTGTAACCCGATCTCTTGCTCAGCATTGGCGCGGCGCTGCGTTAGCTCCTTTCCAGCGCGCCCCGGGCCTGCCTTGCTCCCCGTGAGCTCCTGCCGGCTGCTGAGCGCGATTGGCGTGCAGTGCATGCTGCTGGGGCGCTTCACAGCGCACCGATGTGCCTGGAGGCGCGCTGCAAGCGGGGCGGCACGAGAGCAGGCGGCGGGCCTTCCGCCTCCTCTGCGCTCACTCTCACTGCCAACCCCTGCTGCCTGCAGGCTTCCGGTGGTTGCTGTGACTTGGTGGCTGCAGCTGTGCGGGCAACATGTACATAGAGAACTGGGAGAGGTGAGGTGGCCTTGAGAATGTGCGGGCGACAAGGTTGCTACATCGGCACAGCTCCGCCGTGACGGCGATCCACTGCTGCCGCACCGCCCAGCCAGCCTCACCTGCGCCACTCCTGCCACCCGCAACCACCCTCCTGCAGCTTCTACCAGCAGGCGGTAGCGCTGTACAAGGCGGCACCGCTGAAGACGCGGTTTGTCACCAAGTACCGGCACAGCGATGGCAAGCTGGTGCTCAAAGTGACGGACGATGTCACGGTGCGCAGGCATGGTGCTCCTGCAGGGCCGTTGCATGCCTGCTCCTGGAGTCCAGCAGCTGTGGAAGCAGGCAGCAACGGTAGCTCAATGCACCAAAGCCGAGGCCATCGCCAATTCTGGCGGCTCACTGTGGCGCTGGCGCTGTCATGCACCACTGGCTGTGGCGCTGTCATCCACCACCACCGCTGCCCGCTGCCCTGCCACCCCTGCCCCCGCTGCAGTGCCTGCAATACAAGACAGACCAGCAGAGCGACCTGCGCAAGCTGGAGAAGCTCAACCTGCAGATGATGGCGCTGATGGCCACGGGGGAGGCGCCCACAGGTGGGGGCCTGCTGCTGCTGCCACCTGTGCGCTGCAGTGGTGTGTGTGGACCAGCGCGTTACAGCAGGCGGCGGCCCCAGCTGGAAGCACTTGCAGGCCGCCTGCACTGCTGGACCTGCAGCTAGCAGAGCGGCTTCCCACTGCACCTCCATGTGTGCAGAGGATGTGGAGATGCAGCCAGCGGAGCAGCAGCAGCAGCAGCAACAGCAGCGGCAGAAGAAGACGCGAAAGGGATGAGCGCCTGTAGTGGCACCCTGGCTGTGCTCCCTTTCTTGTGTTCTCACTGACCTACGCAGTTCTCTCTCACACACTATTTGGACATGCTGCAGCTTGTAGCAAACTCAACAAGAAGCGATATCAAATGGGAGCAGCGGTCAGGCACAAGCAAGGTGGCCAAGAAAGATGGCCAGGCAAGGGCGGGCTGTGGGGAAACGGCTTCCAAGGCGTCTCCATACTGCCGCCTTGGGGGTAAATTGGCAGTTCTGGGTCGTTGTCGCATGCCCGCGTGCAGGCATGTGCGGTTCATTTATCACATCACATCAGCCTGCGCTGGCAGGCATCCTTCTGCTCACTTGTTCACGACGCCCGCCTGCACAGCGGTTTGGCAGCAGTGGGTGTGTGTGGTAAGCAGGAGCTGCTGAGCTGTGTAGAGTTCGGCATAGCCCCTCACAACCTGCAGGTCGCGCGGTTCCATGAGCTCCTGCCAGAATGACAGCCTGCCAGCACTCCTGGAGGCCATTAAATGACTGTGGCCCTCCCCTGCCACTCACGTTGACCAGGAAGCGCTTGGCCGCGTTGAGCGCCGCAATGTCCTCGGCGGGGTACGCCACACCGCCCCGCACCGCCGTGGGCTGCTGCTTGCCGCCGGCACCGCCGCTGCCCCGCAGGCCGCCAAGCAGGCCCAGCAGCAGGCCATCCAGCACCTTGGCTGGGTTGGCGCTCTCGTCCCGGTCCACATCCTTGCCCGCGGATGCCGAGGGCGCGGCGGGAGCGGCACCAGAGGCGGCGGCAGCGGCCGCCGCGCGCTCCGCGCTCAGCTGCGGCTCGTACACAAACGAGAAGGCGGCGCGGAAGTCGGAGGGGGTGGCGGGGATGGGTGCCGTGAAGTGCTGCAGCAGGGGGAGGGGCGAGAGTGAGGCAGGGAGTGTGAGAGGCAGGGAGTGTGAGGGGACGAATGGGGCTTGCTGCCGCATAAGCAATAGCAAGCAGCCAATGCCCAGGCACCCCTCTGTTTAGAGCGAAGCTGTGCAGCTGCCCAGCCTCAGAGGCTCCACCCTGTACCCCAGGCGCACCGCGGGGATGATGGATGTGAATGCCCAGTCGGCGCAGATGGAGTCGACCCAGGCACGCGTGACCTCTGGGGTGGTGGAGAACACCAGGGTCTTGAGGATGGGGCCCACAATCAGGCGGTTGGCGATGGCCAGGAAGCCCCTGCAGGACAAGGGAGGGAGGGGGGTGGTTGGCAGCGGCGGGGCGGTGGGTGGCTGCCAGATGTCACTTGGATGACATGCAGTGCAACCTGCGGCGCAGCATCCCAAGCCATGACGCCTCCCGCCCTCACTTCTTGGGGTCACGCAGGTCACCAGGCACGATGTACAGAATCTGCGTGAAGAAGGGTGAGCGGCAACAAGAGGATGAACGCTCAATAGCAGCCCAGCGGGCATGCAGCATGGAGCAGGCTGCCTGCCATCCACCCGCACCTGCAGCGCCATGCGCCGCCAGCCCAGGTTGCGGGCTGCAGGCGTCAGCTCCGTCGGCTTCAGGGGCACGCCATCCACCTGCAGCAAGGAGCGGAGCATGGCATCGAGCTCACAGATGGCGAGACATGCCAACTCATCGCCGTGCGTGTCAACAGGCTTGCACGTCAGCTGGCCAGGAGCGCCGGCAGCTCCTCTGCAGGCTGTGCCCCTCGTTTCTGCCCTCACCGGCTGTGCGGCCAGGTCGCCCGACAGCACGTTGATGAAGAAGTTGCGTGCTGCCGCCTCCAGCAGGTTCTCACGGGGCACCAGCTGTGCCAAGGGGGTGGGGCGGGGGAGGAGAGCTTGCCGTGAGCTGCCCACGCCTGTTGCTGGTAGCCTGTGCAACGGCGGCAGCAGCAGCAGCAGCGGCGGCAGCAGCAGCAGCAGCATCACAATGTCAGACGCATGCACATTGCCCATGTCATGGCAGCGTCTCCGCACCTCGGGCGGCGTGTTGGGCACCGAGATGACAGCGTCGGTGACCAGCAGCGTGCGCGTCTTCTTGTGGAAGAAGGCGCACTCGATGTAGGGGCCGATGCCCACGCTGCTCTCAAACACCTGGGTCGGGTGGGAGTGGGAGTGGGACGGGGGGCAGTTGACGATGCTGCTGCGGCACAGGCCACTGCTGCTGTGCTGCGCATGGGTTGCAGCTTGCAGGCCTGGCACAGACAGAGGGGTGGGTCCCATTGCGGCGAAGTGGTGCCTCCCCTGCTCCCCTACCAGCACCCCCTGGCCCACCTTCTGCTCAATCTCCTCAGCCCACGGCGTGTCAGTGGCATCGCTGCGCAGCACCCCCGTGGGGAAGATGCCGAAGAACTGCACCGGCAGGTTGATGGGCCACGACCACTGGCTGCAGGGGGGTGAAGCAGGGGGCAGGAGCTGTGGTGAGGTGGCTGGGCGGCCCACCAGGCAGGGAAGGCAGTGCGCGTGTCGCAGCTGCAGCCCGGCAGCTGCAGCCTGCGACCGTGCACCTCGGCATGAGGCAGGCAGACTCACCTGGGTGCCACCCACACCTCCGCCTTGGGGAAGCGGCGGGAGAAGGGGCCCACAAAGATCTGCGCCCCAAAAGCATGGAGGAGCAGCACTGCAGTGAGCATGTGTGCATGCTGCAGCCGTGCATTTCCAGGCTGGGGCCGCTGTGTGTCACATGCAAGGCGGCTGCAGCAACGGGCAGCCAACCAGAAGCAAGCCGCCTTGCAACTGTTACGTCAGGTTGGCGCAGCACCGCCCAGCTCGCCCTTGCAGCCTTCCCCTCAGCGCACCTTGTGCTCGTATCCAAAGGTGGGCAGCACGATGTACTTGACCTTCTCCCCCGTCTCCTCCTCCAGCTGGCGAACCATGCGCACGCACTCGCCTGCAGGGGGGGTGCACGTGCAGCAGGTGTGTGGCGGTTGGTGGGCAGTGCAACTTGCAGCTGGCTTCTGCAGGCTCCGGAAACCGGCTGCGTTGCTCCTGCAGCGAAAAGGGCGGGTCAGCCACCCGGCAGGGGCAGCCACACGCATCTGCTGCAGCTGCTATGCATCTCAGAGCACCCCGCCGCAGCCTCCCACCAAATTCAAGCCCTGGCACACTCACGCGTGGGCGCGATGGGGGCGTGCACCCACAGCCCGCCGGTCTGCAGGCGCACGATGGTCATGCGCACATTGGTGGTCACGTTGCTGCCGCCCAGGCTCTGTGGCTGCTCAAAGCCCCAGATGGTGCCGCGGACAATGTCCTTGCGGATGGTGGCACGCCGCGTGAAGGGACCAAGAGGGAAAGGGAACCCCGTTGCATTGAAGTACGACTGATCGGCCGTGCTGCTGTCCCGCTCCTTGCGGGGCTTGGGCGCCGGCTTGGGTGCAGGCTTGGCGGGCTGCTTGGCGGGCTGCTTGGCGGGCTGCGGCCGGCCGGCGGTGCGCTGCGTGCCCACCCTCTGCGTGCCTGCGCTGCGCTTGGGTGCGGGGGCCGCGCCGCGCTGCACCTTCTGCGTGCCAGACCGCTGTGTGCCAGCCCGCTGGGCGCTGCAGAGAGCGAAAGAGGTAGGGGTGCACTCCTGAGATGCCTGGTTCCGGTGGCGGCAGCAGGCGGCGCAGTGGCGGCGGCGGCGGTGCCAGCGACCAGCCCACTGCCCCTGCCCGCATGCACATTTGCTGTTCAGCACATGCCACGCTTACCAGGTGACCGTCAGCTGCCTGGCTGCCGGCCGGGTGGTGGGGGCGGGCGCAAGGAGCGCCCCGCTGCTGGCCAGCGCCTGCATCGTGCTTGCGCGCTTGCAAAGGCTCCTACGACAAAATGCTGGCTCTCTGGTGCGCTGGAACGCGGGCCTGCAAGCGGAGCTGTGTGGGCTGTTCCTCGCCTGGCGCTCAGCCGCTGCGGCTGCACCCTGATGTGTTTGTGCAGGTCAGTGTAGAGGCGATGCGCCCGCCCGTGCTTGCCTCACCCAAAGTCATCGGCCAGGCTGGCGCGAGGCGGCACAGGCCTGCGTGAAGATGGCCCTGCTCACAACTGGCCCCCTGCTCCTCAGGCTCTCTTACACTCAGTCAATGCGAAAATTGTGATCTGCTGCAACCTCAAGCCGCGGCCTTGATGGTGAGCTGGCACAGCTCCGCCAGCAGGCCCGACAGCTGCAGCCGCGAGTTCACGCCATCGCTGATGCGCATGTGCGTGAAGCCAATTTGCTGCGGGGCAGGAAGGGCAGATGGGATGAAGGGCGCCTTCTGTTGCAAAAACATTGTTCGAACGACGGCTTCCCAAGGCGCCCAACAGCAACAGGATCACAGCACGCAGCATTGCCCATAGCTGCCTGCTCTGCTCGAGGGTGCCTCTAGCTACTGCACAGGCCCCCTGCCCTTTCATTGCCGGCCCCCC
>VIYQ01004249.1:0-22646 GCA_009928355.1 Chlorella sp. CH2018 | reverse complement strand
CCCACCAGGTGCTGGGCCAGCTGCGGCGATACAACGCCACAGTGGGCGGCCGCACACGGGTGCTGCTGGTGCCATCCACCCGCGACGCACACCACCACCCGGTGCTGCCACAGCCAGCGCTGGACGGCGGCGAGGCGGCAGCGCTGTGCGGCCCCGGCACGCTGGCGCTGGCCAACCCTGCCACGCTGCGCTGCAACGAGGTGGTGCTGGGCTGCACCTCTACCGATTGGCTGATGGCCTGCAACCGGGAGGACTGCTCGCGCTGCCCACCGGGGCAGGCCGAGGAGCGGCTGCCCGCGCTGGCGGCCCACCTGGCGGCGCAGCGCTCCTACTTCCCCATCTTCCCGCCGCCCGCCGATGTGCCGCTGGACTGCAGCCGCGCAGGCGCAGCCCTGGCCATGCCCTCCACACCAGACCTGCTGGTCCTGCCCTCAGACCTGGCACCCTTTGCCAAGCTGTGCCCCGTGCATGAGCTGGGCGGCAGCGGGGGCGCGCCAGGCGGCGCGGCGGCGGCAGCACCAGGCGGCAGCACGGTGTGCATCAACCCGGGGCGGCTGACCAAGGGCGTTTCAGGCACGTGGCGGGAGAGTAGAGCGTGTACGACTGCGGCTGGTGGTAAATTGAATACTTCGTCAGCACACTGGATGAGCAACTCAATGTACAGACAGGCAGCAGTGAGGCCGCACCCTGTGCTGCTCACCATCCAACTGCCTCACATCTCTGCCTCGCCTCCCCCTTCCATACAGGCGGCACCTTTGCCCACCTGCACATTCTGCCGCTGAAGGAGGCACTAGATGTGGCAGCCGGTGCACCCCCCGCCACCAATGCACCCGTGCCGCACCGGCTGGACCAGCGCTGCCGGGTGGAGATCAAGCGCATCTGAGCAGAGAGCTGCTGCCAGGCCGGATATTGGCATCTGTGCTCAGCGCAGCAGTCTGTCCTTCCACCTTTGGCTGTCCCGCCCAGGCCAATGCATCCGTGCATGCTTTGCTGAGAGCGCCTGTTCTGATTGCAGTTGAGGGGCCCTTGCAACACACAACAACATCAAGCTGAGAATTGCAGGGCCGATGAGCAGCAGGGTGCGCAATGCATATAATTGCGGGAAGAAGTCAAGAGAACAAGAGAGGCACACATGGGACCACACGCTGGCAAAAAGGGTTGGATGGTTAACTGAAAAGCAGTGCTGGCCTTTGGGATAATATACACGCAGTCGGCAGGCAGACCTGCCTCTAACGCTATAGCAAGACTGTGGTTGCTCACTTGCTGCCAGAGGCGAAGCTGTCGGCTGTGGCCACTTCGAAGCCACCTGATGGCAGCGAGCTGCGCGTCAGCTCAGCCACCACCGCTGAGGCAGCGGCGACGCTGTGCAGCCGTGCATCCTTGGAGGCGGGTGGCAGCAGGCGGCTGACGCGCACCAGCAGCGTGCGGCGCTCGCCATTGCTGGGCGGCGCCACCCACTCCATGCGGCCGCACGCCAGCAGGTCGACGCGAGGGCCGGGCAGGCGGCGGGCCACGGCTGCGCGCGCCGCCTCCTGCTCCACTGTCGCAAAGGCCTGCTGCTCCGTGGTGCCGTTGCGGCCCCGCACCAGCAGCTTCTGGCGCTGCGACCGCGGCTCGGTGAGGCGCACCAGCACAAACGCAAAGGCAGACCAGCTGTCGATCTGCACTGCCGGAAGGTGCTGCGCCACCCACTCGGGGCCGCCCGCAGCTGCCTCCCACCTGTGGTGGTAAAGATGTCATGGCATTGTGTATGAGCCCAGAAATAATCTGGCATGCCAGTCCATGTGCATTATGCAGCAGCGTAGTGCATCCATGGGACGGTCTGCGCCATCTGCACAGTTTCACGCCTCTCAACACACAGGCTCAAGCTGCGCAGCGCTCACCGCTCCGTGACCTGCCGCTCAATCTCTTGCTGCTGCCGCCGCAGGTGCTGAGCCTTGCGGGCCACCGACACCAGCTGGCTGGTTGCTGCCGCAGCGTCGTCGCGCAGTGGGCTCTGCAGCGGTGCAGGGTGGTGTGCAGGGAGGAGTGTTTGGGGCAGAGCACGCCACTACATGGAGCGTATGGGGCAGAGCACGCCACGACGAACGAGGATTCTGGCTGCGGTGCTACACGCAAAAGGTTCCCAGGGACGCGGCTGTGCTGGCTCATCCAGTGCGAGCCCGGCGCTGCCACCACCAGCAATCCACCCTCTGCAGCGCCCCCCGCGCCCCCACCTCCTTGACACTGCTGTCCATGTCCAGCAGCATGCACTGCGACAGGCTCTGGTCCATGGGGCTGATCAGCGTCAGGCTCTGCTCCAGGCCCATGCTGCCATCCGCCATGCTGCTGGTGTGCAGGCTGAGCGTGCGCCCAATCCTGAACCGGCAGCCGAGAGGGGGCGGCACTCGTCAGCCGGGACGCAGCAACCCGCCCAATGAAAGCCACGCGCAAGTCAGGCGGCAGCAACTACCTGTGCAGCATGACCACCATTGCTCTTGTAGACAGCATGAAGCACGTCAAGCAGGGCTCCAGTCAACCAGCTCACTGCATGTTGAGGCCATCGGTGGCATCCATGAGGCGCAGCGCCGCCGCCCACTCCTCCTCGTCGTCGCCGCCGCCCCCCTCCGGCGCCGCCTCAAACTGCTTCATCTGCTCCGCCTGCCACTTGCGGGTGAAGCGCCAGCGCCAGGCGGCGTTCAGCTCCGCGTCAAGCGTGGGCTCAGGTATGGTGGAGGGCGCCGCGGGCGCGGGCCGTAGCAGCGGCGCCGGCGCCAGCACCACGGGCGTGTTGCCATGCTGCCGCAGCGATGCCTCTGGCAGCCCTGCCTCGTCACTGGCTGAATTTCCTGCTGCTGCTGCCGCTCCATCGGCAGGACTTGCTGCTGCTGCTGCTGCTGCGGTGGGGGACACCGATGACCCCGCATGCCGGCCAGCTGCTAGCGCCTTGTGCGGCCGCTGCGGCTCCGGCTCCTGCTCTTGCTGCCGCAGGTGCTCCGCAAAGACGCGCTGCCGCCCAGCCCAGGTACCCAGCACACCGTTCTCTTCTGCCGCCTGCTGCCCTGCTGACGGCGGCAGCCTGGGTAGCTGCCGCGCCGGCTGCTGCTCCGGTGCCTGCTGCGGCCGGCGGCGCTGCGGCACAGGCGCGTCGGTCTGCTCGTGCGCTGCAGCGTCGCTCAGGCTGCCGGCCGAGCCCCGCTGCAACCTGGGGGGCTGCTTGTCCAGCTGATCCTCCAGCTGCTCGGGAGCTTGACCATACCTGCAAGGAAGCGGGGCAAAGACAGTGAGAGACCAAGGACGGCACCGCCGCCCCACGGCGGTGGCACCCAGTGCGGATGGCGACATGTCCCCGCCTGCGGCCACAGCAGCTGTCATGGATGACGGCGCTGTGTTGAGAACAGGCGCCGCCGCCCGAAAAGAGGAAGGCAGGGCATCGACGGCCGGCTCGGCCGGCCTGGGTGGCAGCCAGCAGCCTCACCACTGCCTGTCCCATGTATCGAGCAATAGGAGCAGGTCCATGGAGCCGTCGGGGCTCGCAATGCCCGCTGAGCGCGCCTGGAGGCCTGCAGCACCACTGGGGCCACCCCTCCCGACTCAGCCGGGCCTCGCCGTCAGGGCAGCAGTTGTCACGAGAGCAGCCTGAACAGCAATGCCAGCAGCGGCCGCTCGCAGATCATGTGCATTGCCGCCGCCCGGCCATGGCCGTCCTTGCGGGCCCAGCATGCTCAATCGACGTTGCTCTTGCCGCTGCCTCTCCCATGCTTCGACCTGATCTGGTCAGCTCAAGCAGCTATTGTTTCAGTTCATGAGGTGCAACAGGGCCCAATCCATGCATCTGACCTCCCTCCTGCTGCACCAGTCGAGCATGGAGGAGCTGCTCGGGCATGCTGCTGTGTGGCGCATGCAATTCAGGACCCAGCCCCCGGTGTGCAGGAGCAGACCGAGCTGCTTCTAGGAAAAGCCAACTTTGGCTGTGGGGTGGCACCTTCTTGGGCGGCCAGCTTGGCGGCCAGGCCGTCCAGCCAGGCAGCGGCATCCTTGCCGCCGGCGGGAGGAATCCAGTCGGGGTCTGCACAGGGGGCGGGCAGGGCAGGCAGGCATGCCTGGGTTGGGGAGGGCATGCGTGCTGAAGCAGAGGTGCAGCAAGGCGGCAGGCGCATCTCAACACACTGTAGCGCCAGCCCGTTGTTGCGGCCTGCATGCCCGGCAGCCGGGCAGGTGCAATCCCAGCTGGCACCACCCAGCCGCCGTCCTCACCGGCAGCGGCGGCACCTTCTTTTGCGGCCAGCTTGGCGGCCAGGCCGTCCAGCCAGGCAGCGGCATCCGTGCCGCCGGTGGGAGGAATCCAGTCGGGGTCTGCGCAGGGGCGGGCAGGGCAGGACACAGGATGGCAGGCTTGTGGCAGTAGGGCAGTGCAGCAGGGCAGCTATTCAACAGCCAGACAGCAGGCCTACCCAGCGCCGCCGGTGCCCAGCAGGCCTGGGAGCAGCGGGTGCAGGAGCGGGAATCAGAGCAGCACAGGGGGGCGGTCAAGGCAGGCAAAGCACACCTGTAGCAGCGCGCAGTGCCGTCTGCAGAGTGGTGGCCTTCGCAAGCCCTGCAACTTCCACCCCTGCTGATCTGGCTGTCGGGCAGCACTGCCCACCTGGCGTGGTGCCGCCTCGGCGACGCAGCGACTCGGCAAAGTGCAGTGCCTTGTCAGCCGCACTCAAGCGCTCAGCGGGGGTGGGGTCTGCAGAGCGGGGCAGGGCTGGGGCACAGAGCGGCAGGTGCAGGCGGGTGCAGGCGGGACTGGCCGATGCACCATGGCCGTTGCCAGGCAGCGGGCCGCAGTCTGCACAGCCGGGGCGCTGTTTGATTCCTTTGGAACTGGTGGCACGTGCTGGGGTGCTGCCCCACACCATCATTCGGCCATCCAGTGCGCCCGCAGGCCTGCCCACCTGGGGAGGGGCCCGCCAGACCGCGTGTCTCGTCATGATCAAACAGCTGGCGGTCCATCGACCTGCCACCGCCGGGCAGTGCTGGTTCTGCATGGCAGGATCTCAGGCGCAGGCATGAATCCACAGCAGACGCCTGGGAGGGCAGCAGACAGCGGCATGATAACCACTGCAAACGCATGCAGCACCGCTCAGCCCACTGCTCGCCTGTGTCCTGGCCCTGGGTTGGTGTGCCTGCCGACTTCCCGCTCCCCTCGCTCCGAGAGCGCCCTCGCTGCTGCCGCCGAATGGCTTCTGCCACACCTGGGGGAGCCAGACACCCTAGTTTGAACATCCCGCTGTTCATTTGCGGTGTGGTCAGTGTTCATTTGCGGTGTGGTGTTTGATCAGCGCTGCATCCTCCAACCGGAACACAGGCAGCTGGCTGCAGTAGCAGGCTGGGTTGCATCGGCCGCTTGCCTGCGCCCAGGCGGCGGCCCTCCCGCAGCACCGCCTTGAGCGGCTGGCCCAGGTGGCCGGCAACCCGGCGCCACCAGCTGGGGAAGTGCCACAGCGCCCAGGGGGGCAGCGCGCCACCCAGCACCGCCCGCTGGTGGCCAGGATCGCACATGAGCCGGCGCAGCTCCGCGCGGCAGATGCGCGGCAGGCGAGGCGGCGGCGCTCGGCCGCCGGTCGGTCGCTGCCCTGCCTGCTGCTCGCCCCCTCGTGCCAGGGGCGTGTGCTGCTGCACCTGGGGGGGCCACCAGGATCGCTGCTGCTGCCGCTCGGGCTGGCTCGGCCCCAGCAGCATCGCTGCCATCCTTGCTGCTGCTGGCAAGCTGCTGGCACTGCAGGCCTGTGACAGATTTGGAGCCGTCCAAGGCCTCTCACACCCCTCCAGCAGAGATGCAAGGCCCCTGCATTGACCCTAATGCCAGATCATCGTGCATGGATACATGGATGCCCCCTCCACTCTAGACCTGCCCAATATCCAGCTTGTGCATGCCATGCTCCCAGTGGAAGCTATCAATTGCTGGCATCGAGGCGGCTGCCACACATGGGCGGCATGACGGTGCCACCAAGCGCACCGCTGGCTGCCCATGCCCATGATGGCCGAGCTCAACGTGTCTTGCCCGTCCCAAGTTGGATTGTTGATATCACATATTGGTGGACAGCATTGCAGGTCATCGAAATGGAAAGATAGGCTATGAGGAGAATTCAAGGAATAACTTGGAAGCGAGGCAGGTGAAGGGGGAAGTTGAGATGTGCAGTGATGGTGGCATGAATCGGGGGCAAGAACAATATCGGGTGTGCATCAATCTAAACAAAGATGGAATGACATCGGCAAGGTAGGATGAGTGTGGGCATCAGTCTCAAAAAGGATAGGATGGGAAGGGAAGGGAGGGATGCGAGGGTCGGTGTGCAGTGAAATGAAATGGATAGCCTGGAAGGCAGCACTTGCCAGGGGGCGGGATGTGAACTACAGCGGGGCAGGGCAGTGCAGGTACATGTTCAGCGGCACAAGAGTGCCCAACTGGGGCAGGTGGGGAAGGGAGGGTTGAATACATGTGGAGGAAGGGAGGGGCAGAAGGGGCAGGAGGGCAGGCAGAGGCTGGCCAGCTCGCTCACAGGGAGGCGGTGGCGGCCAGCGCGCCCAGCTGCGCCATGTAGCCCCAGTCCACCGCGCCCTTCCAGCGACCGCTGTCAAAGTCGAGGGCATGGGCGGTGATGGCCAGGTTGGGCAGCAGCAGGGAGGGCTGGCCCAGCAGGGCGAGGCAGAGGGCGGCGTCCAGCATGGCGGCGCCGGCCAGCAAGCGCAGCGTGGCATCCCTGCCCAGCAGGACAGGCAGGGAGCGCGTGCCGCTGCGCCGGTCGTCGTCCAGGTCTCGAATGTCGTTCAGAAGGCTCTACGGCAGGAAGGGCGGGAAGGTGGGAAGGGTGAGAGAAGAGGAAGGGCAGGGGACAGGGGCAGGGGATAGGTTTCAACGCACCATGCCATCAACCCATGATGGCTTGTTCCCCTCACCGTTGCAGAGCAGACAAAGGTGTGCAGCAGCATGGCCGCCAGCTGAGCGCCGTCCAGCTCGGCTCCCTGGCCGCACGCCACGGCGGGCAGCCAGGCGCAGGCCAGCGCCCACATGGAGCAGGCCACCACCGTCTTGCCGCCCGGCGCAGTGCGCATCGAGTAGCCGCCGAGGAAGGGCATGGGCACGGCGTAGGCCAGAGAGATGGCCAGGATGGGAAGCAGGCCGCCCGAAAAGGCGGTAGGCAGCTGTGCCGCCGCCGCCACCATGCCCACAGTAGCCGCGGCCAGGCTGGCACGCACCGCCACCTGGTGGCGGTTCATGAAGCGGCCGCGCTTGGTGGTGTAGCCCTCGTTGCGCTGCAATGGGAGGGGTACAAAGGGTTGTGTCTCGTCGTGGTGCTGGGCATGGCTGGTAGATGATGCACAGGACAGTGAAGGCAGCGTGCCCTCACAATCTCCATGGTGCTGCCAGCTGTGAATGCCAGTGGACACCCTTGTTCTCTCACTCACCGCATCCAGGATGCCGCGGTCCACGCCATACACCAGGAAAGCAGCGGCCACCAGTGCCTCGATCACGGACGCATCAAGCGGCAGGTCGAGCGCAAAGCATGTGGCGCTGGCATAGGCGCCCGCCTTGACCGAGGGCAAGAACAGCAAGGTGTAGACCTCCCAGGCCGTGAGCTTGCTGTTGCAGCTGGGTGCCGCGGGCAGCTGCGCAGCCTCAGAAAAGGCTGCCGGCACGAGCTGACGGCTGGCGGCAGCGGGGACCGCGACAGGCGGGACGCGGCGGCAGTGGAGCCGGCGAGCGGGACTGCGCAGGGCGATGCGGCAAGCGGACTGCGGAGATGGTGTCAGAGCGAAAGCCCGCATGGGATGTGGTCTGCGGAGGTGACCGTGCACGGAGGACCGCGGCACGGAGGTCAGCGGCACGGAGGCAGCGGAGGCCCGGTGCAGACACGAGAAGAACGAAGGAACGAAGATACACGTGTGGAAACGAGCGGGGAGCGGCTTTAAGCCCGACTTGCCACCTGCCATCTGGCGTCCGCTCGCGCAGTCACAGGCACACCTCACCCTGTTGCCGACCAGCTGGCACCTTTGGCTGGCCTGCCCCACGCCCCTGACCATCTATTAGCGATGAACGGTCAGGCAGGGTTGCCAGCCGCCTTCTAAACGAAGCATTGGCGCCCCACCTGCCTTTGCGGACACAGGCCCGTGCCAGCTGTCCAGGTGGTTCCCGCCTCCCCCTAACTCCCCAGGCGAACTCGCTGCTGGCACTTCTGTTAGGTGGCTCCTCTTCATCACCGTTCACATTCATGCACCTGACGGAAAGATTGGTGCTGCTGTCTGATGCTCCTGTCCGAGCTGAGCCTCTCACGGGGTGATCCTCGTGAGCGCCCTCTGGCTGGTACGGCTTGCCTTGCCGTGCGGCACGCGGTTACACACACAAACTTTCACTGCAGCGCCCACACCTGCAGCTCGCAGGGGCTGTCCTCGTCCGTCTGCACCCAGCAGTTGGGCAGGCTGCGGTGCAGGGCATAGCCCCAGCGCCCCAGCTGCGCCGCCAGGCGCGCCATCACCGGCCCATAGCCCACCAGCAGGCGCGGCCGCACTGGCGCATTCAGCTGCAGCACTGCGTCAACATATGCCGCCGGGTCCCGCTCAAAGCACTGCCTCTGCGAGAGCTGCATAGTGGTCACGCCACTGCTGCGGTTGCCGCTGCTGCCATCGTCTGAGGAGGCGGCGCACGCCGGCGGCAGGCGCAGCCAGGCCTGCTCCTGCTTGTTCAGTGCGGCTGTGGCTGCTGCGTGCTGTGGCGGCGAGCAGTCCAGGAAGCGCATGGGGATGGGGCGGTGCAGGTGGGAGTAGAAGGGTGTGGCGTGGCAGGGCGTGAGGAAGAGCACGCTGGTGCCATTTGGGTCGGCAGCAGCCGCCCGCTCAATCAGCTGCATCACGCCTACCTGGGCCCTGCAGTGCGGGCAGGGGGGTCAGGGAGGAAGGACGGCTCATTGGTTGGCCCGGCATGCCAGCACATGTCTGCTGCCATGTACACATGCAGCAGGAATGCCGCCGCACAGGGTGAACGCTGCGCTTACAACCATACAACCTAACCCCTCCCTGAGCAGCTCTGCAGCCGCCACCCTCCCAACCACCCCACCTCTGGTGCACCAGCAGGAAGTACGCAGCCATGGGCAGCTGCAGCGCTAAGCAGGCCAGCGCGCCCCAGCGCCAGGCGCTCCGCTGCTCCGCTGGCTGCCGCTCCTTGCCACCCCGGCCGCTTGCTGCACGCCGGGCAGAGGGGCCTTGCACTGCACTCCAGCCCCACAGGCGTGCAGCCGCCAGGCCACAGTAGGGCATGAGCAGCTGCAGCGCGGGCAGCAGGAAGCGGAACTCCTTGTGCGCTGGCAGGCTGTATGTGGCCAGCGACCAGCCCGCCAGCAGCGTGAGCCGCCTACGCAACAGCACGAATGGGGTGGAGGTTTACGGACATGACCTGCTGCCGGTGCGGCACTTCAATCATGGCCGCCAACACTCCCCAGCAGTCTGCCCAGCCAATCAGGAAGCAGGGCAGTAGCACGCTGGCACATGCGCACAGCTCACAGCCCACCCAGCCCCCCAGCTTTCCACCGCCTTCACCTGCGTTCTGGGCCTGCCTGCAGCAGCCCAGAGGCCAGCAGGGGCACCAGGCTGGCTGCCACAGCGGGCAGCCCCTGCGTCAGGTTCCAGTGCCAGGGGTGCCCTCCGTACTGCGCCGACGCTCCCGCCAGCAGGTTGAAGCGGAAGAACTCCCAGGGCACCAGCACCCAGCTGCAGAGCCGAGGCGGGAGGCGCTGCAACTGAGCAGGTCCAGCAAACCGGCTGCATAGCGCAGGCTGCATCGCAAGAGGCTGTGACCCGCCAACTGCGAGTGACCCTGGCATCAGTTGCTGTGCCCTGCCCTCACCGGCCATAGAAGGCTCGATCCACAGCGAGCGAGGCGGCCAGGATGCCGCCACCCACCGCGGCAGCGTCCAGCAGCAGGCCACCCAGGCCGTGGCTCCGCTGCTGCCACAGCGCCAGCCCCGCCGGCAGCACCCAGAACAGGGCGGAGGCAGGGCGGAACACAACACACAGCGCCGCACATGCGACCCAGGCGCGCTGGTGCTGCCGCTGTGCGGAATAGTGGACCTTGCCTCTGCCGTTCCGTGAGCTGCTGCCCCTGCCGCCGCCGCTGCTGCCACCGCTGCCGCCGCTGCTGCACAACCAGTAGTAGGTGCCCGCCGCCACGCACAGCGCCTCCAGGCAGTTGGAGTAGGTGCGCACCAGGGTGTAGGCATTGAACCAGCTGGCCAGCTGGCACACCAGGCTCCACCTGCGGGCAGGCAGTGGCAGGGCAAGCCACAAGATGTGGCGGGTGGGAGGTGTTGGCTGGCCCCACAGACCTAACGGCATTGGTGCTGTGCAGCAGCATGGCAAGAACATGCTTACTGATTGATGTTGATGGCTGCATGCTCACCCGGCCACCTGGGGCCCGCCCAGCAGCCCCGCCAGCTGGGCCACGTAGGCGTCGGTGGCTGCGGCGGCCAGCGCCTGCAGCAGCAGCGGCAGGCGCACCAGCGCCCAGGCACTGTCCAGCCGCAGCAGGCGCAGCAGTGCGTACGGTGCTGCAAAGAGCAGCGGGTGTGCGTAGCTGCGCAAGCCGGCTGCCCATTCCCACGTCAGGTGGCCATAGCTGGCACATGGGTGGAGTGGGGGCAAGGTGGGCAGTTGGGTGGCGGTTGCAGCGGCGGTGGTGAATGCTGCAGGCACGGCAGCAGGGGCACAAGGTCCAGTGCCCCAATGACGGTCCCATCGCAGCAGCACGAAGCGCCGCTTGGCCAGCCAGCTGTTTGCTCACCCAAACACCAGGCGGTGCGCCACCTCCAGGCTCTGCCAGTACTCGTCCGGGGCAAAGGCGGTGCCAATGGCCAGGGCGCACGCCACGCGCACCACCAAGGCGGCCAGGAAGGGTCGCGGCCACATTGGGTGGTGGGCCACTGGCTGCATGGATGCAAGATGGGCGCACGCTCAGTGGCTGTGCTGTGCTTGCGTCGAAGCCTGGCGGACGACGGCGGCAGCGGCGGCGGCGGGGGCCAGCAGCTCGGGCCCGTGCAGGTGGCCTCACCGTGGCGGGTTTGGAGATTGCCACAAGCCGCCCAAGTTGAGGGAATGAGCTGCAAGCCGCAGCCGAGCAGGTGGCGAAAGCTCGGCACGCTGAGCAGCCCTCGATATGACGGTGATGCGATCGGCTGATCGAATGTATGAGCGGCGACGCGACCAGTGCAAACTAGCCTGCTTAAACTGGGCCAGTGGCCCTGCTGTGTCTGCTGCGCCCAATTGGGGCTGCTGCAGGGCCTGGCAGGCCCTGCAGCGCCGTCTGCCGCTGCCTGCACACATTGGACCGCGTTAGCGGGCCTGCAAGGGCCTGCCAGCGTCGGCTGACCGCCCCTAGGGCCAGCGGGCCTCTCCCGAGACGGCCCAGGCGCTTGCAGGCGATCGCAGGAGGGTCGGCATGTCAGCCCCACACCTGCTCGCGCTGCTAGTGGCCGCACTGCTGGTAGCGGCGGCAGCGGCAGCCGCAGGACCTGGACAGGCTGCTCAGCCTGCGGAGGTGCACAACGTACTGGAGCGCTTCCCCACGGCGCAGCTGCGGTGGGAAGACACCCTTGGCAGCGTCAGCAGGAGCCGAGGCATCAAGATCAGCTACAACGTCACCGAGCTGCGAGCCAGCGGCGATTGGGTGAGCGCCCCTGCAGCCACTGTGCAAGCAATCTGCTTTGCTCCCCTCACCATCACCGTCCACCGTCAACCTGCACCTGCGCCTGTTCCTGCCCCTCACCCCGTCTCCCCAACCCCCACCTCACCCCCACACAGGTGGAGGTCTCCTGGTCGGGTGTGCGCGACCCTCAGCCCGGCGACCTGCTGGCGCTGTACACGCCGCCGGATGCCTACAAGCAGCACAAGGCACCTGTCAAGTTCGTCAATGCCAGCGATGCCGAGGGCTACCTGCGCAGCGGCGCCGGCAGCCTGCCACTGCGCCTGGTCAACCTGCGCAGGTGCGGGGCTTGGTTGCGGGGGGTGGGTGGGAGGCAATTCCAGTGCACAGCTGCCGGATTGCTAAGAGTGTGCATTGGTGCGGCAAGGCCATTTAGCCGCCGTGGTTTGTGTCCTTATGTCCGCCTCCTTGCACTCCGGTTCGTGCTGCAGCGACATGCGCTGGGTGTTTGTGCGCGGCGGGGAGCAGCCCACTGTGGTGACCCGCGGCCCCGTGCTGCGCAACGCCAACCCCAACCAGCCCACCGGCGTGCACCTGATGCGCACCAGGAGCCCTTCGTGAGCCTGCGTTTTGGTGGTGGTGGGGTGCATGGTATGGTGCTCATGGAGCTGTCCTGGTGGCAGGGACCAGCACAGACCTTGGTGTACATGAACGGTGTGATTGATGGAAGGGCACCGGGCTTGTCTGCAGCACAGTGTATCTACACTTCAGTGAATGTGCAGCCTCCCACACCCGGCTCTCTCCCTCCCATGCCCTGGCCTGCCCTACCGCTGTGCAGGGAGCTGCTGGTGCAGTGGACCACGCGTGATGCCGGGCAGCCCGCGGCTCGGTACGGCAGCAGCCCAGACGCGCTGGCCTTCACTGTGCCGGCCAGTAGTGCCAGCTACGGTGCTCAGGACATGTGTGGGCCCCCCGCCTCCGGCGCTGGATTTGTGGACCCGGGGGTGCTGCACACCGCCACGCTGTCGGGCCTGCGGCCCGGCCAGCAATACTGGTATCAAGTTGGCGACCTGGTGCGTGCTCAGCAGCCTGCCCTTTGCCGCTGTTTGCTGCTTGGTGCCTTGCTGCTGTGCGGGGTGTGGAGGGAACCCTCGTGCACCGTTGTTTTGTGTGATTGAACCCTAACATTGTGCCCTGGCTTGGTTTGCAGGGTGCCGGCAGGTGGAGCGATGTCTTTTCATTCCGCGCACCGCCCCTGCCCGGTGCTGATAGCACTGTGCACATCCTGACGCTGGCAGACCAGGGCGTTGGAGAGGTGCGCCATGGAAGGTTATGTGCCGCAACACCTGATGTGCCAAAGGGTTGGATGCATGCTGCTGCACGTGAGCCAAGCTTCACAGCAGCCGTCGCCGCTTGTCCCGCACTGGCTGTTCCCCACAGGTGGACGGCAGCTTTGCGGCAATGGAGTACCAGCCCGCTGCGGACGTGGCGGCGCTGACTGTGGCTGAAGGCCTGGGTGGCGCGCCTGGCGGCGGCCACTACAGCCTGGTGCTGCACCCCGGCGACCTGGCGTGAGCATGAGGGAGGGAGTGCCTGGCTGCGCACTGCAGTGTGCCGCACGGTTGCAGCTGCCTGTGATGTTGGGGATGAGCCGCACTCCGGTGACTGCTGCCTGAGCAGATTGGCGCCCACCTGTGCATTGTGCGCAGGTATGCTCGCGGCTACGGCGCGCTGTGGGATGCCTGGCTGCTCCAGCAGCAGGAGCTGGCGGCGCGGGTGCCCTACATGGTGAGGCCCCGCAGCATGGCAGCTTGCTCACCACGGTGGCTGCGCAATGCTGCAGGACTCGTCCCAGCAGCGCTCACATTAGTCCATCACCCTAGATTGCATCAGATGAGATTCTCAGTTTGCTACAAATGGCTCATCCACCCGCCCCTGCCCTCTCACCCCCAGGTGTGCATTGGCAACCACGAGCGCGATGTGCTGGACCCCAGCCACGACATCCCCTACCACACCATCGACTCGGGCGGCGAGTGCGGGGTGCCGTACGGAGCGCGCTTCCCCATGCCCACCCCCAGCAATCACCGCGATCAGCCCTGGTACTCCTTTGACCACGGAAACGTGCATTTTGCGGTGGGTGGGGGCCCGCGGGGCTGGCATGAGGCGGACCGGGTGCTGTGCTGGGAGAGCGGATGTGGCAAACACTCCTGAGGCAAACTGGCTTGCATGGGTGTGGTGGTAGGCAGGACCCCTTTTGTACAACAGGTGTGGCGGGTACCCCTGTTGTATGAGCACCACCACCACCACCACCACCACCACCACTGTTCCAGCTCCCCTTCTGCCCTCCCCGCAGGTAATGTCCACGGAGCACCACTTTGTGCCGGGGTCGCCGCAGTGGGCGTGGCTGGAGGGGGACTTGGCGGCGGTGGACCGCTCCATCACGCCCTGGGTGGTGCTGGTGGGCCACAGGTGGGCGGTGCTCTGGTGGGCGTCTGGCAGGGCCAGAGGGTGGGGCGCCCAGGCGTGTGCTGTATTGTGCCATTGCCAGCTGAGATAGCGGGGCCCAGCTGACCGTCAGCATCCCAGCACCTCTGCCAAACTGTCCTGGTGCTTCTCATGCCTGCCTGGTGTGCCCCACTTGCCTGCTCACACAGGCCCGTGTATATTGACGCCGACGAGTACGGCGACCAGGGCAAGCAGACCACAGCCATCCAGGTGAGAGCAGGGGGGGCAGGGGGTGAGGTTGAAGCTTGGGACAGGCTGCAAATGCATTACATTATGTAGACGGCCGGGCCAGAACTGGGGAGCCTGCCTGTTGCGGACCTCAGCTCTGCTTGCCTGCTGCTGACCTCAGCTCTGCTTGCTCGCAATTTCATGTCCGCAGCTGCAACAGGCGCTTGAGAGCCTGCTGGACCGGTACGGCGTGGATGTGGCCATTGCGGGGCACCACCACAGGTGCGGGAGGGCTTGCCCAAAGTGGTTGGCGCACTTTTACCAAGGGCTCGCTGGGTGGGATTTGGCAGCCTCAGCACTGGTTCTCTGCTGCGATGCAGCCCGCCTGTATGTGCGGTGCCTCTTACGTTTCTGCTGCTCACACGTCTGCATGTCCACCCGCCCATGCACCTGCCCCCTGCAGCTATCAGCGCACATGCAGCGTGCACGGCGGCACCTGCTACCCTGAGCGCATGCGCGGCACCGTCCACCTCTGTGTGGGCAATGCTGGGGCCGACTTCTACAACAATGGCTTCCAGCAGCGGCCGGCCTGGGTGGAGCACGAGGTGGGCACCGGGGCGGTGTGGCAGGGGGCGGCTGCAGTTGTATTGCCGTCCTGAAAGATGCATTTCTCGCGCTGGTTGGGCTGCGCACTTTCACTGTCTTGCCAGTGGGGCTGGAAGGCTGGCCAATGAGTGCACCAGTATGCAATCAGATTCTCTTGCTGACGGCAGCCCAACACCTGCCTGCAGGCCCAGACGACGCATGGCTATGCTCGCCTGCACATCAATGCCACCGCCTTCCACATCCAGGCAGTGGACTCAACCACCGGCCAGGTGTTTGATGAGGCAGTGCTGGCTCCGCGCCAGGCGCCTGCTGCTCAGCGCAGCACCCAGCAGCAGGCCTCTCTGTTTGCCCAGCGCGCCGAGGCGTTGCTGGCGGCGGCATGAGCACCATGCTCAAACGAGCTGCGATGTAGCTGCTCTATGCGTACATAGCCCGTCCGCCAAAGCCTGGGCCCTTCTTGTAGCTCCCCCATTCGACCTGGTGTACCCCTCTTCATTGTTGCCCCCCGGCCAGGCAGGCCTCTCCTTTCATCCCGCTTCCTGCATGCTTTCATCGTTGTGCGTTGAGTGACACCCACTTTCATCCCTGTGCGTCCAATGACACCTTGCTTCCCACTTTCGTTGCTTTCATTGGTTGTGAGTCGCCAATGGCATGCCACAGAGAGATAAGTCAGTCAAGAGACAGTCAAGTCTGGCGGTAACAACGGCGGCATCCGGCCACTCAGATAGACCAAAACAAAAATCAATAAATCAATGCCCGGCGATTCACAAAGCAAGGTTTTGCCGCCAAGTGCAGCCTGACACAGCCTCAGGCCACATCCGCAGCTGCTGGCGGCGGCAGCTGCAGGCTGGCACCAAACACACGGTACTGCCGCGTCTGCCAGGGGTGTGCGGGGTCGCCGTAATAAGACTTGAGGCACAGCTCCATCCAGGGGCCGCCGTCCCTGCTTGGGCCGGGAGCAGGTGAGGGAGAGGGCTGGGCTGGGTGGCCGGCAGACGATTGAGGGTGTGGCGGCAGATGTGATTGAGGGGTGTGTAGAGCCGGATGGATGCGGGACATCCAACGACTGCTGCCCGATCTCCTGCAATCCATGGCAGCTGCATGCGCACACACGCATGCCAGCCACCTGGGGTCGTCCTACCGCCCCCACGCACCGCTGGCAGCCCTGGCCCAGCAGCACGTGCAGCCGCCGCTGCAGCTCCTCGGCCGCTGCCGGGTCGGCCCGCAGGTCGCGCGGCGGCAGGTCGGCAAAGAAGGTGTCGCCTGCGGCAGCGAGCAGTGTAGGTTGCGGAGGAAGGAGGATGACTGCACATGCGGCTGCTAGACCTCATTCCAATGCAACAGTCTGGCGGGAGGCACATGCACACCAGGCAGGTGCCGCACTGGACAGCAGCATGGCGCTGTGGGCGGCTCTTTGCAGCGCTTTTCCTGACCGCAACAGCAGCCAGCAGGCTCACCGTCGGGCCCAAACAGGTATGCATCCAGCTGGCCGGTGGCGTCCTCCAGCTGCAGCCTCAGCGTGTACACCCAGCGCTGCTCGCCCGAGGGGTCTGGGGCGGGAGGGGTGACGAAGGTGGAATGGGCTACGCATTGGGTGTGCGGTTGGCCGCTTGGGGGCTTCTGCTGGTGCAGGCCGCCGCCGGAACCGCCGCTGCGGCTGCTGCGGAGTCCCCTCCAGCACACATGCCCTTGCGTGCCCACCTGGCAGGCCGCATGTGTCGGCTGGGTGGCACATGAGGGCTGGGTCCTGGGGCTCGTATCCCACCAGCCGCACCTGCAGCCCGGGCTAGAATTGCAGGCAGTCAGCAACAGACATATGGCTTTGGCACGCACTCACTTGGCAGCTGCCTGCGCAGCACTCTTGAGGCGGCATGCACCACCAGCCTGCCCCAGGCGGCTTGAGGGGCGCTCACCAGCACACGATAGCAGCGTGGCTGCGCAGCTGGGGTGTCCAGCAGGACCTGTTTGGCCAGGGGCACACACAGATGATGTGAGTGCATGGTCGGGCATCCACTGCAGTGCCAACTGCAGTGACACGCAGCTGGCTTTGCCGTCTGTGTGCTGGCCAACCCATCCAAACCACTGCAGCGCGCACCTGGCGCAGGCTGCTGACGGGGCGGTCCCTGTGGCTGCACAGCGCCAGCAGCTCGCCGGGGGCGGCCCGCGGGTCGGGCGCCCACCCAGCCGTGTGGTTCTCTGCTAACCGCTGCACGGAGAAGTGCAGTGCGATGAGGGCAGTTGATCAGACCGGGTGTGTTGATTGAGCGCAGCAGGTCAAAATTACGAGGGCAGCTGATCAGCTCGTCAAGTGCATGCCAGGCTTCCTCCACACCTGATCCTGCGCTGCCCACCCAGCCGCAGTGCACCTATTTCACCCTCTGCACCTGCTGGTACTCCCGCATCAGCGCCGCCTGCTCCGCCTCCGCCTGCCAGGGAGTCCAGCGGCTGTTGCGGTGGAACTGGGCCTGCGGCAGCAGCAGGGGTGAGTTGGTGGGATGGTGCCGTGAGGGGTAGGGTGGTGTGCTGTGACGCAAGCAAATCGCCTTTCGGGCACTGAACAAGGGCACTGGCGAGGCACGTCTCTGCACACAACCTGCTGTCCTGCCCCCCCCACACACACTGCCGGCCATGAGCGCACCTGCAGCTGGCCCTGCACCACGCGCGCCCCCAGGTTGCGGAACTTGACCCATGAGCCCACTGGAGGCTGCTGCGTGCGGCCGCCCTTTGGGAACACCACCGGCAGTGCGGTGCCCACCAGCGGCACGCCGCTGCGGTCGAGCATGTCCTGCAGGGTGGATGGGTGACCATAAGCCCTTGAGCGCAGCTGACCACAGGCCCAGAAGCCAACTTTCGGCTGCTACAGCGAGGTTGCTCTGACTCCTTGGTCCACATGCGGGCTGCGATGAAGCCTAAGTTTATCAAGGAGTCTTGGCGCATGCCAGGCCCCTCCTCTCCCGCGCACCTCCAGCGGCAGCGCAAAGGGGCGCAGCAGGGGCAGCAGGGACTGAGCGTCCGGCGCATCCTCGCCCTCTCGCGTGTCGTACCTGCACAGCACAGGGCATGTGTCACCGGTCACATGGGCGCAGCCTGGGGAGCGGCATGCAGGCTGAGTGGATGGCCATTGCCGGCATGCATTGCCTGCTGTGCTGTCAGCGGTAGGCCAGCTAGCTCGTTGCTTGGTAGGGCCAAGGTAGGGCAGCTGCCTTGCCACACCGCCACCTGGTACCCTCCCCTACCACACCCCCGCCGCTGACTCACGCCAGCGGGAAGGGCAGGGCGTCGGAGCCGTCCCACACGTGCAGCAGGCGGAAGTGTGGCGAGGAGTGGTCAGCCGCCACCACGCGGGCGCGCACATCAAAGAACTGGCCCGGCCGCACGTCCTTGACGCGGCGCAGGTAGGTGGAGGAGCCGCCCAGCTGGGAGCGGTTGAGGGTGGCCAGGTAGTGGCGCAGCGCGCCCAGCAGCTGCTCCTCACGCGCGTCGTAGTGGTAGTGCGGGTGCGAGGACTGGTAGGGCACGGAGGCGGGGGCGCCGGGGCCGGCGGGCTGCGGCGCTGCCGCCTCAAACAGGCAGAAGGCAAAGCCCTCGCCTCCGCGCCCCACCTTGCCCACCAGCTGCGGCTTGTCGTGGTACCAGCCCATCTGGTGGTTGCAGGGAGGGGTGGGGCGGTGGCACCCTGGTCAACCCCTCGTCAGCTGCACCCAGGCCCCCCGCGCACATCATGGTTGGCAGGCATCATGGTTGGCAGGCATCAGAGTTGCATGCCCACCTTGACGCGGTGCAAGCGGATGATGTCGCCTGGGCGGTGCAGCTGCGGCAGCTGCTGCGCATGCGGCGCAAAGCACAGCATCTCGATGCCTGCCGCCAGGTCGGGGCGCTCGTGGGTGGAGGGGTCGACCAGCGTCAGGTTGCACACCATGTCTGGAGTGTGGGGGAGGGGGAGGGGAGCAGCAGCTTGTTGAGAGGGCTTCCAGCGCCAATGGCGAGACAGGACAGCTGGCGAGACAGCCCCCTGTTTCAGGAACACCTCGGGACCACAAACAGGGAGCAACAGCTTGACGCGTGCCGCCCGCGCCCACCTGTGCCCTTCGTCGGCCGCGGCACGCTGCACTCGGCCACCACGGCCCACAGGTTGTGGCGGCGCCAGGGTGCCTCAGCTGCCTCCGCCAGCTGCACATAGCTGTACACGTGCTGGTTGGCCATGCCGGCTGTCTGTTCGGGGGGCCGCAAGGGCCCCTCCAGCTGCCGCAGCTGAGCCGCGCAGAAGGGAACGGCGGCGGCAGCGACGGGAGTGCTGTTGCACACAGCACACAGCCGTCCGGTGCGATCTGCGCGAGTCCTTCAGCGCCTGGCCCTGCCTCCTGCCCGCCGCACGCTCTGTCGCGGGTGCGGGTGCAGCTGACGCCCTGCGCGCCTTCAAACTGGCCGCCGCACGGCCCTCCGTTGTGCAGTGACAGCGCTGCAGAGCTTGTGGGTGAGCGGCTAGGCAGACCCGGGCTGCGCACTTGCACCGCCGCCGCGCTGCTGTGCTGCGCTGCAGCTGGCCGGTGGCACCACGGTGCGGCTGGTCAGCACCGGTTCCTCTCTACGGAGTCAGCAAAAATGTTACAAGGAAGTAATCAATTGAAGCAGGGGAGTAAGCGCCAGTGGGTGTCAAAACGGCGCAGCGGGAGAGGAGAGGTGTGACATGACGGGTAGCGAAGCGACACAGACGGCAAGCAAGGAACAACACATGTTGGTGCACTTGTGGGCAAGCTATCCGCCTCGCACAATCAGGTCCTTGATCGCCGCTCCCGTGATCAGGATCAAGCTCAGCATCACAATCATCGCTAGCACGATGGGGCCCAGCTGCAGGCGGGTGGGGGTGTGGAGGGATGCAGCATGTCTGGTACCCAGTGCTGTGCAAGCGCAGCAGGAACACCTGAAGACATCTGCAGGGAGCACGGCAGCCGACCAGCCCAATTCCACACCACCACACCAGTTGGTCACCCGGCCAGCCCAGCCAGGAGCGCACCTTGTCGTCAAAGAAGCCGACCTGCTTGCGCCGAATGAACTCGGAGCGCCAGTAGAAGGTGAAGAGCGCGTAGGCGATCATGAGGATGGACACCGGCAGCAGCGTGAGCGTGATCAGCTCAACCGTGCCCTGCAAGAGGGGGAACGAACACAGACTGAGAAGAGGCCTGCAGTGGGAGCGGCTGCAAAGCATGGCAGGGTTGCGCGATGGTGGCCAACTCCCACTGGTGCTTCGAGCAGCATCAGCACGCAGCGCCCCGCAGCCGCGCCCTGCCCGCACCCCTCAGGTCAACCCCGCCCTACCAGCAGCCCCCCACCTGGCTGATGCCACCCTTGTGCTTGCCGTCTGCGTCTGCCACCGAGAAGCCGGCAATGGCGGTTGAGATGGTGCCCAGTGTGGTGGCCATGGCCAGCCATGACAAGAAGGTGCGCTCATTGGCTGCAGCAGGAGCAGGGGGTGGGGGGAAGGGATGAGGGCTGGTATGGGAAGCCTGCGGGAGCCAGCCCGTATTTGCAGGGCAAGCGTGGCAAACAAACCGCTCACAGCGCACTGCCATGCCAGCACGGCAGCGCACCAAAACGGCAGCGCACCAAAAAACGTCTTGGGCTCGATGCGCATGGGGATCTTGCGCGGCTTCTGGTACTGCGCACCCTGCAGCACATCCAAGCCGGACAGCGGCCAGGGTGATGCTGTGCGCCTGCCAACGGCACTCGAACACACCAGGCAGGCAGGGCACGTGACATGGGCGCACCTCGGTGTGCGAGCGCGTGCCGAACAGCGCATCGCGCAGCGCGGACGGTCCCATCGCCATGGATGCTGCTGGTGCTGCTGCAGGGAGTCGAACAAACGGTCAGGTGTGCCTCTGCATGCAATTGGGCAGAAGGAGCGGTGGCTACAGCGCGGGCTGGCGGCGGCGGCGGGAGAGCGGCGGCGGCGGCAGCAGCAGCGGCAGGGTGCCGTGCGCGTGGGCCTTCAGACGCTAAGGGTCCAGCTTAAATTCGCCTGAGCGCACCACGCTCGGGAACAGGCGGCCGTGGAGGCGGCGGCGAAAGGTGCTTTCGTCTGTGGTGCTCTGCTCGGCCCCTCCTTTCGTCCCGATATTGTTTGGTGGTCGATCGTTTGCACGGTGTAGCAAGTGCCGCCAGATGCCTTGGTAGGGCAGGCCTGCATGAGGACAACCCCCATGCCAGCCCCAGCCGCTTGCATGCATGTTTGTGGCGTATCAATGCCACTCCAAGTTTGTGTATATTGATCCAGCGGTCTGAACAACCGCCGGCGAGCACCACAGCAGCAGCCGCCATGTCGCTCTCGCTGCAGCGGGCCTTCTGCGGCTCGAGGCTCCCTGCATCGTCTCAGAACCGCACACAACGGCAACCAACGGCGCCGCCGCCATGCAGGTGCGGCCGGGGCTCTTGCGCTGCCTGCCGCCGCTGCTGCCGCCGCCGCCAGGGGAACCCACCAGTTGATCACTCTTCCTGCAGGGAGCCTGCCTTGCGGCCACTGGCGGCTCTGCCTCGCGAAGAGCGGCAGCCTCGTGAACAGCGTGAGCAACGGCCGGGGGCTGAGCGCACGCGCCGTGAGCCACGCGAGCAGCGGCCAGTGGCCGACCGGCCACGCCGGGAGCAGCAGCCACGCGACCGTCCGCCGCGGCAGCAGCGGCCACCCAGGCAGCAGGCGGTGGAAGAGGAGATCCCTGTGGTGCGCCCTGGGCAGTCCAACGCAGCCACCTTCTTCTCCGGGGAGCGCTGGCCAGAGCTGGGCGCCAGCGAGGCGGTGGTGGCGGCGCTGGCGGCGCTGGGCATCGTGCGCCCCTCCCACATCCAGGCAGCCGCGTTCCGTGCGCTGACCGCCCCGGGCGGGCGGCACGTCGTGCTGGCAGACCACGCCGGCAGCGGCAAGACGCTGGCCTACCTGCTGCCGCTGCTGCAGGTGGGTGCCTGGGGGTGCACGCCAGGGGGTGCATGCCAGCAGAGCACCAGTTGACTGGGAGGGGCGGGCATGCCTGGCTGCAGGTGTCAGTGAAGGCACTCTGCTTCCATGCTTCCAGTTGAGCAGGGCTGGTCTGCAGCGATGGTGTGGGCGGCAGCGCTAGCCGTGGCGCGCTCAGGCAGCCCGCTTTCCACCCCTTCCCCCCTGTCCGCAGGCGATGAAGGAGGAGGAGGCGCTGCTGGGGGCGGCCGCCACACAGCCGCGCTGCCCCCGCCTGGTGGTGGTGGTGCCCACAGCCGAGCTGTGTGCACAGGTGTGCTGCCGCACCCTTGCGGGCCTGGCAGGGCTGACGGTGTGTGAGCGGACGGCGCCACCAACGAGCTGGATGCATTGCAGCCAAGGTAGCGTGCTCTGCTGCTGGGTCTAGGTTTGCATCTCCTCAGTGCACCCTCCCTGCCTCGGCTGCCCCGCAACCCAGGTGCTGCGCGTGTGCCGTGCGCTGTCCCGGGTCGGAGGCCTGCGCTTCAGCGCAGCGGCAGCCACGGGCGGGCGGGCGCTGCGCACGCAGCGTGAGACGCTTGAAAACGGGGTGAGGCACCTGCTGCTCAGTTGCTGTGCATGCTTTGCCTGGACATCTGTGCGGCAGCCTGCCACTTTGGCTGCTATGGGTGCCTCGGCCCTGTGCTGCAGCACCAGAACATATTACCGACTGGCCCGCTGGCTGCCCTCCCCCTTCCCCCTCCCTCCAGGTGGATGTGCTGGTGGGCACCC
>VIYQ01004243.1:0-12345 GCA_009928355.1 Chlorella sp. CH2018 | reverse complement strand
CACCCCGACCCGCCCTCACCCAGGCATGCTGGCGGTGATGGCCGCCTTCAAGATCATGCCGCTGCGGCTGGCGCTGTCTGGATTCTCATCAACAGGCTTAATCACAGTGACAGTCATGTTTGTAGGTGCGCTGTGCTGGATTGTACGCCGTGGGGTGCGGCACCGGGGTGTGCTGTGAATGCTGTTCAAGTGCTCCGCCCCTCCCTGCATCACGATTGCCAAGCTCACCTGGCATGCACAGCTCACTAATCACACCACCTGGCACCTTTTCGCTCTTTGCAGTTGCTCAGGGTATCACATCAACAGGAGGAATGGACTGGCTGGTGACCAAGGTGCGTGGTAGGGGGGCCGAGCGGCAGCCTTGCTGCCCAAGCCAGCCAGCGCACTTGAGTGCCAACTGTGGATGGCCGTGCAACTGCCTTGCTAGAGTTTGGCAAACGATGCCTTACAAGCACACACACTGTGCTGTCGGAGCTTGCACAAGCAGCTCAGGGCCCGCCGCCATGCACGACCGCTCACCGGGCCTGCCGCCTCGCCCGTGCCGCAGGTGCTGGGCACGCCCCGCAACAATCCAGTTGCTTTGGTCAGAATGCTGGTCGCGACGATGATGTTTTCAAGCTTCGTTAACAATACTCCCGTGGTCTGCATCATGTGAGTCGATCAGCACGCGCTCAGGGCGTCCCAGGGGCGCTGCCGCCGCTCACAGCGGTATCCGGCACACCTTGCCACCCCCAGCGCCTGCCTGCTTTCGTTGAACCTATGTTGCTGCTCTCAATCGCCCTGCGCAGGCTTCCAATTGTGCTGACCTGGGCCACCAAGGCCAAGGTGGAGCTGAAGCAACTGCTCATCCCGCTGTCCTTCGCCGCCCTGCTGGGTGGCACCAACACCATCATTGGTGAGTGTGGGGGCTTCATCCATTTCTGGACAGGGTCAAGACTGTTTCAGCACAGCAGGTGGTGCAAGGAGGTAGAACAAGCGCAGTGGCAAAATTGCAGCTACAGCTCTGGGGGGCAGCTCTGGGGGGTTGCTCAAGCCCGCCGGGTGCCGACCGCCTGCCCTTGCCACCGCTCCCCCTCCCCACCCCTGCCAGGTACCTCCACCAACCTGGTGGTCACCGGCCAGTTTGACAGCCGCGTCCTGAACCCTAGCAGCCCCTACTACATTGAAGGTGGGCCGGTAGCTTGGCTTGGAATGGCTTCGAGTGTGCAGTGCTGTGTGCCTGGTTGCAGCGTGTGCCGGGTGCCTGGGCGGCAGCATGCACCTGCCGCTGAGCTGGCGGGGCATGCGTGATTTGCTCAGCCACGGCGTACACTGATGCTGCGTGCTGTTTCTTCACGGGTCTAGGCTGCATTCCATGCGCTGGGCTGCTTTCGATGGGCGATTTGCCGCTGCCGGTCCCTCCATGCTCCTGCTATGCCACCTCACCATCTGTGCTTCGCCTCCCACTCCCCACCCTTCAGGAGCCAAGCCCATCAACTTGTTCGATCTTTCTCCTTATGGCCTGCCTGTGTCTGTCTGGTGGGTCTTGGGAACTGGACTGTACAGAGGGATGGAGTGGCTGCGGTTGTGTCGACCCTGCAGCGCCCTTCCAACCTGGCCACCCCTCACCCCCTCCCGTTTCTTGGACTCAGGGCTGCCGTCTACATGCTGCTGGCGGGCCCCTTCCTGCTGCCCCGGGGTGCTGGCGTGAAGGGTGCCAAGAAGCTGTACCGCCGCCTGCGCCGCCGCGGCGGCGAGGAGGGTGAGCTCATCACTGCTCGCCTCGCCGCCGTTCTCTGGCCTGCTTTTCTGCCGTTGAAGCGTGTGACTGCTGCAGTTCCTGCTGCTCACGCTGTTACCGCTGCTGCCTGGCCTGCCTGCCTCAAGGCCCCACCCACCGCTTGCATTGCCGCAGAGGAGGAGGTCGAGGAGACCAGCAACGATTTCTTTGTGGGCCTGCTGGTGGGACCCGGCTCTCCCGTTGCGGGGCAGACCATCGCCCGCGCCGGCCTTGTCCACCTGGACGGCCTCACCCTCGTCTCCGTCAAGTGCGTGCTTTTGGGACCGGTGGCTGCTCGAGTACTGGGGCTTGCACAGCTTGGCGGCTCCTTTGGGCTCCTTTGGGCTCCTTCATTCGGTGTCTGCCAAAAAACAAACAGAGTGGCCGGCCTCTGCCGTCAGCCATGCGCCTGCACTGTGCCGATCCCAGCCCCAACGAATGATGCGCTTGACACCCGGCTCAACCCACCCTTCCGCGTGCAGGCGCCACGGCCAGGTGCACCACGCCGTGGGCGGCGAGTTCCTGCTGGCTGAGGGCGACATCATCTTCTTCTCTGGTGAGCCCCGGCCCCCTCCTGGGTGGGTTCCCCCTGCTTACAAGTGGTGCTGTGGCGTGCCTGCAGCGTGCGCTTCAGGCGGTACCAGCTGGCTTGTGCGGGAGGGCACACACATCACTGCTGGGCAGGCAGTCACGCTGAGCGGGACCTATAGGTGCAGTACACCTCTTGCCTCATTCTCGACGCTCCTCCATCAACCCTTTGTTGCAGGCCTGCTGGACCGTGTGACCGAGGTGGCCCTCTCCCACGGCCTCACCCCCTTCGACTCGTCCCTGGAGCAGCTGCACGACCCCGCCATCAACGCCGCCTTCAACACCAAGGGTGGACAGCACACGTGACACACCTGGATGCCGCTCCTGCGCTGCAAGCTCGTGCGGTTACACCGGCTGCACAACACACGGCACCATGGCAAAGTATCCCGACCAACGCTGAATGGCTGGTATCTGCCCCTTTGCAGATATTCTGGTCCCCGCCAACTCCCGCCACCTGTCCACCCCTGAGGACGGCCAGGAGCCCGAGCTGGTGCAGGTCGTGGTCAAGCCCGGTGAGTTGCACACTCGCTGCATGATGCGCGCTGGAAGGCCCGGCTGCCTGAGCACGCCCTGATGCGTGGGGCAGTGGCAGCAGCCAGGTGCAGCGCAATACAAAGCTGCATGCTGAGCTGGAACTGCTGCCACCCGCCCCTCACCTCTGCACACTTGCCTTCCGCCTGCTCCCCCCATCACAGATGCCTCCGTTGTCGGCCAGCTGGCCCGCTCCATCGACTTCCCCGGCCAGTTCAGCGCCGGCCTGCTGGCCATCAAGCGCGACGACAAGAATGTGCGGTGGAGCCAGACCCCCGGCGGCCAGCTGGGCGAGCAGACCATCCAGGTGCGGAGGAGAGGGGTGGGTCTCTGGCTGCACACCTTGCTTAGTAGGCCCAGCCGGGCAGGTCGGGAGGGCACCGCCCAAGGAATGCAGCGTTTGCTGTGCACTCCAGCGCTTGAGCGGCAGTGGGGTGTGCATGCATCACCCTACGTGCTGAATGTGAGCTGCTCCCTGTAGTGCTCATGAGTCCAATTTCCCTGTGACTGCCTCCCAGGCCGGCGACATCCTGCTGCTGAACGCTAGCCAGGCCTTCTGGACCAGCAAGGACGCACAGTCTAACTTCAGGTAGGGAGCAGTGTAATTTCAGTTGATGCATCCGTGATCAACGGCTGCATCATGCAGTCCCTGCGCTCGCCTGCCCCCCTTTCCACATGCCATCTCAGCCCCCCCTGACCTTGCCCTATCCCCCCTTCGCACACCCCTTTGCAGCAACGTGGGCAAGGCGGGCGTGGTCAAGTCTGCCCACGAGTTCCTGCTCCCCATGGTAGTCACCGGCCGCGGCGGCAAGGTCATGCTGGCCGGTGAGCGGCAGTTGCAGCGAACCTGACACAGTTTCAGTCCTCATGGCAGTTGCAGCCCATGTGCAACATGCGGCGCCACCGACTGTGCAGCGCAGCAGCATGCAGGCCTGGCAGCTGTGCAGTCATATGACGCTGACCACTTGCTGCCGTCCGCCTACCCAACCGCACCGCTTGCAGGCAAGACTGTTTCCTCTGCTGGCCTGCACCAGATGCCCGGCGCCTTCCTGGCCTCCATCGACCGCAACGGCAAGCCGCTGCCGGCCGTGACCAAGGACGAGGTTCTGCGCGAGGGAGACATCCTGTGGTTCGCAGGTGGGTGCTGGGGAGGAGGTCACGCAGGAGGGATACAGGCTGTGGGCTTGTTCGCAGCGTGCCGCCAGCTGGCAAACATTGGACTGCCACCGACCTGGTCTCTGACCCGTGCTTCCCGGCTCGCGCCCGGCCCTGCCCCCGCAGCCGACGTGAACAGCGTGCGCTTCATCCGTAACACCCCCGGCCTCAAGCCCCTGGTTGACGACAAGGTGGGCGGGCTGGGAGGACGACCAGGCTCATGGGAGCCAGCTGGGATGCATGTGCTGGTCTATGGGCTGCATGGCTCGGCAGTTTAGAACATGTGTGCGCCCTGGGTATGTGCGATCACAATCAGCTGGGCTGAGCCCTGCCGACACCCCCTCTCCTGCAGGCCTCCAAGCTGGAGAAGACGCGCTACATCGACCGCCGCCTGGTGCAGGTGGTGGTGGCCGGCAGCTCCCCGCTCGTGGGTGAGTGCGGGCACTGCCGCAATAGCATTGTCTCTCCTTCTGCTCGCGTCCTGCCACACCCCGCGCTGCTCGCCTGGGCGCAGATTAGTGCAAGAGCAAGGCCGCAACGACCTGGCACATGCTATGCAAACCAGCCCCATACCTGCCCGACCATGAACCAACTGCTCACACAAGCCCTCCTCCTGCGCCTCCCCTCCTGGCAGGCAAGACGGTGCGTGAGCTGCAGTTCCGCGACCAGTTCAACGGCGTGGTGGTGGCCATCAGCCGCCAGGGCGAGCGCATCCAGGTGGGTTATAGCTCTCCTTGCTGTCCTTTTAATTAGCTGGCTTAGGAGGCTTGCCTACCTTGCAAGCTCGTGCACCTGCTTACCACCCTATGCCCCCCCTTCCACCTCCACAGGCCAACCCCGGTGACGTGGCCCTCAAGGCCGGCGATGTGCTGCTGCTGGATACGGGCGCCGGCTTCCGCCAGCGCTACGCTGACACCCCCTACTTCGCCCTGGTCTCTGAGGTCGACAACAGCAACCCGCCCAGGTGTGTTGCGGCCTTCCAAGTTTAGAGTTGTGAACCTGGACTGCGTGTGCATGCTCCCGAGCCAGCGGCCCATAACTGCTCATGCGACCACCCCGCTTGTCCTGACCCCAGTCGCTGCCCCCTCTGCTCCCTGCCTCCCCACCCAGGTTCCTGCACACCTTCATCGCCCTGGGCGTGACCATCACTGCATTTGGCCTGTTTGTGGCTGAGACCCTGGATATCGTGATTGGCGCCGCGCTGGCCGCCATGATCATGCTCATCACCGGTGGGTGCGGGGAGGAGCGGATGCGTAGATCTGGTTGGCATGCTCCCAGCCTTTGCCGACCACGATTCACAAAGCATGCATCGAAGTACCCACTTCAGCAACATGCTTGCTGCCCGTCGCTCCTCACCCTCACACCCGCCTTTCCCCCCTGACTGCAGGCTGCCTGAGCGTGGAGCAGGCGCGCCGCGCCATCCGCTGGGAGATCATCCTTGTGATTGCCGCCTCGCTGGGCGTGTCCACCGGCATGGAAACCTCGGGCGCCTCTGGTGAGCACTCTGCACTGCTTGTGGTGAGCACTCTGCACTGCTTGTGGGGTTTCATCACCTGCTTGCTGCTCTCCTGCCATGCACACACGCAGTAGGCGCACCGCCCCACCAAATCCCTGACGGCCCTGCCCCGTTGCCCCTGGTGTGCCTGCAGCTGCCATTGCAAATGGGCTGGTGAGCATCGGTCGCAAGGCCGGCGGCCAGGGCTTCATCATCATTGGTGAGAGCTGCACACAGCATACACTGCCCTGGAGTGCAGTTGAATGCATGCTGTGCTCCAGGCAGCTAGGGTCAAGCAGCTGGGCAGCGGCAGCGGCAGCGGCAGCAGGGAGACGGGCGGCCAGCGAGAGCCATCCGCCACGGCTAAGCCCTCTGCTGCTTGCACCGCCAAAAGCTGTGGTCAGCACCCAGTTGCTCTGAGTTGCGCTCCCTCCGCTGCCGCTCATCTGCCCAATACAGCCATCTACACCGCCACCACCGTCCTGTCCCTCGTTATTGCCAACAACGCCGCCGCTGCCATCGTGTTCCCCATCGCTGCCACCGTGGCAGTCAAGGTGAGCGGCTCAGCTACGTACGGGTGTGGCTGGCACGTACACAGCCTGGTGCTGTGCCGCGGAGAGTGAGGAGCGTTGGTCATCAACCAACTAACCCTCTTCGCCACCCACCCAACCATGGTGCTCACCCTCCGCTGTGTTGCCCGCCTGCTGCCCCGCAGGACAACATCGATGTGTACATCCTGGCCTACGCTGTCATGCTGGGCGCCTCTGCTGTGTTTGCTTCCTCCTTCGGCTACCAGGTGGGGGGAATCATCTCTTGATGCCGATGGGAAGCGCTGAGTGGCAGCTCACTGAGTGTGCGGCCGGCCGTATGCATCCCGTTCTGACCTCGGTCAGCGGCCCTGTGTGCAGCAGCCCTCCCTCGCATGCATGCCGCCCCGCTAACACCCCGCTAACACCCCACTGCATCTCGTTCCGATTGGCTATGCAGACCAACCTGATGGTGCTGGGCGCAGGCGGCTACCGCAACCTTGACTTCGTCAAGTTTGGCGGTCCCATGCAGCTTTTCATGCTGGTGGTCACCTCCATCATCCTGGTGAGTGGCCCCCCGATCCCATTATTTCACCATCCTGGCAGCCCCTCCTGCAATGCGCCTTGTGCGGGGCACTTTGGCTGCACTGCACTGCCCACAGCGGTGCTGGGCTTGCATGGGCTCCACGGCAGCCCGTGCCATCCGCCACACATCAACACGCCCCCTGCTGCCTGCACCCCCCGCCAACTCCTGCCCCTCTCCCTCACCCTCCCCTGCAGGTGGCCTACGACAGCTGGCACATTGTGTGGGCGGTGACCGGCGTGGCTGGCTTTGCCATCCTGGCATTCCCCGAGGCCCTCAACATCGCGTCCATCCTCCGGGAGCGCCGCCGCTCCGGTGCCACACCATCCCTGCGCTCGGGCTCTCTGGGCAAGGAGTCCCCCGGCGCCTCGGACGACAGCGCCAGCAAGCCGGTGTCCTCCTACACCGCCACCGCCATCTAGGCGGTGCAGCTGAGCAGCAGCAGCAGCTCAGCGGCGCAGTTGGTGCACCTTGAAGCGGGCCGACAGCGCTGCTGGGCAGGCAGCTGCCTCGAGCCTCCGGCCCGGGCTCACCCGCCGCATGCGAGGTCACACCGCCCCATCTGGCGCTCACGGGGAGCTGATCTGGCACTGATCAGGCCCCAACCCCAAACTCCAAGGCTCTCTTCCCCACCCTGCCGGCAGCACCAACGCTGCGGGCGCCCCATTTCTGCCACCCCTCCCTCTGTGCACTTGTCTCTTCCAACCTGCTCTCCACCTGCGCCAACTGCTCTTTCCGCAGCGTAGCACGTCTGCTGTGTGTTCAAGGCCCTGCATGCGCACCTGCCCGCCGTCACAGGTCGGAGCCAGCGCCAATGCTGCGCCACCTCCACAGCCAGGTGCTCCCTGCCTCCTCAGTCAGAGAGCGCTTTCCTGCCTCTCCCACTCTTTCCATTCCCATTGTTTGACCCCCCTCTTCGTCTCTGAGCACTTGCCATTCTGCCCCGCTCGCCTACGCCCGTCCTGGGCACTCAGCCTCTCTTTCATTCATCGCTACAACCTTAGCGCTGCCGCCGCACCTTCCTGCCTTAGCGTCGCCGCCTTTCGCCCACCGGGGATTTTCCTGCTTTTCCAGCCAAAGCTGTCCCTGGACATGTAAGCGTGCTCCTGTGCACCTGTTTGTTTGGGCATCACACGTGCCACCCAGTTAAGGGGGCAACAGCGGGAACCAAGGGAGTGTCATGCACGGCACATGAATTTGATCAGAGATGCATGGATAGAATAGAGCAGTATGACATCACAGTGCGATTGGTATGGTACATGGTTGCTGGCCACCACGCTGGGAGCGGTGGTCTCCTGTACAGGTGGTGCAGCCGTGCCGCCGCTACGAGGCGCTGCGGCCCCACATTGTGACTGAGCTGCTGTTGCCTGCAAGCAGAGGAGCGGGGCAAGCAACCCTGACGAATGTTTCAAAGCATGGCACAGTTTGCATGCATACAGCGTGCTGCCTGTAGCACCTCCACACCATGCAACCGCAACGGCGGCGGCAGTGAGCGCTGGCAGCATCGCACGGCACTCACCCTGCACGGCGATGCGATACTTCACATACATGGAGCCGCAGCTGGAGGTGATGTTAACCTTCACACGGAAGCTTCCGGGATTGCTGCTCTGCGGATGGGCAGGAGGAGGTTGGGACGGGGTGCGGTGGCGCGTGCGCCTGCAGGCGGGCGGCGGCGGCGACAGGACGGCGGTGGGGCTGCAGCGGCGGAAACAACACAACCACCCGCCCGTGCCACACCTTGGGGACGCACAGCTTCTTCACGGTGTAGCTCACGAGCTTGCAGCTCTTTTTGCGGAACACTTGGTTGAGATTGGTGGCCCGGACGGCGGCAGAGGTGAAAGGGACCGCCCAGCGCACCGACGTTGCGGTGGGGTTCTGGGCCTTCTTCAGCTCCTCGCCGATGTCCTCGCCCATGCCGTCGTCGCAGGGCGACTCCATGGCGCGTGCGCCACCGGCGCAGAGCAGCAGGAAGAGCACGGCCAGGGCGGCAATTCGCGTGAGGGACGCCATGGTGAGGGGCGGGGGCTTGAGGTACGTTCAAATGGAAGGGGGAGCTGAGGGGAATACATCGCGGCGCCTCCCACGCGCTCAACTTTCCGCCAGGCGCGTTTGCATTTGGGCAGCGGGCGCAGCGCGGCAGCGGCGGCGGCAGGTGGCGGGCACCAAGTGGTGATGCCGGCGCATGCAGAGTGAATTCTACCTGTGAACCCACGGACATCAGGGCGTTTGGATGGTGTGGGTGCTGAGGACGAGCTGCGGAAGGGTGCACGAGCCTAACCCTGGCAGGCGGCAGCGGCGGCGGCAGCCAGCTTAGGCTTTTCTCCCCGGACCCATCGCAGCTTATTCATTCCGCTAATGCCCACCTGTGCATACCCGTGGCAAAGCTCGCATGAAGCTACAGCAGCACGCACTAGCGCTGAACCCTCGCGGCGGCACCGCGCGGCGGCGGCGGCGGCGGCATGGGCCAGAAGGCATCGCCGGCTTCAGTTTCTACGTTGTATCGTCGGTCTCGCCGGCACGTCAAGCCGCACCAATGGCGTCCCAGGTGAGCGCTGCGCTCTTTTCAGCCAAACCACCCCGCGCAGCGCCCAGCGCTCTCCGTCACCGCAGTGTCGCACGTGTCGCTCAACAAACACCCTGTTGGACCGCTTGACACGGCGCGGGAGCGTCCGATGCTGCCGCGGCTCATCGCCGCCACCGCCTGCCGCCACTAACCCGCCCCAACACCCCGCTCCCGCTGTTCAGGATCTGTCGACGTTCCTGGCGCACGCAGCCGCCTTCAGGGCTGGCGGGCCCCTGCACTACTGCGTGCTGCACGGCGGGGAGCAGCCTGCAGCCGCGGCGACCCACCACCTGCTGTCTGCCGGCGTGCGCCCCGACCAGCAGGATGAGCGGGGCCGCTCCGCCCTGCACCTGTGCGCCCTTGTGGGCGACGCTCGCACCGCCGAGATGCTGCTGAACTTCAAGGCAAGCGCAGCGCTGCAAGATGCCAGCGGCGCCACGCCGCTGCACGCATGCTTCAGCCCCGCGGCGCAGCAGCAGGCGCTGCAGGAGGCGCGGAGCCTGGCCGACAGCTCAGGGCCGCCAGCGACAGCTGCCGCAGCGCCGGCAGCGCCCCCAGTGACTGCTGCCCCAGACCGCCTGGCAGTGGCCAGGCTGCTGCTGCCACACCTGGAGGATGGGCAGGTGGATGCAGCCACTGTCACAGAGCAGGCCACCCCACTCATGCACGCAGCCCGGGCCGGCAATGCAGCAGCCGTGGAGCTGGTGCTAGACAGCCACGCGCAGCGAGATGCAGTGGACAGCCGCGGGCGCACCGCCCTCATGCTGGCCGCTGCCGCCGGCTGCACCGAGGCCATGCAGCTGCTGCTGAATCCCAGCGGCACCGAGCCGCCGCGCCCCACGGCACAGGTTGACTTGTGTTCCGCTGAGGACCAGCGCACCGCGCTGTGCTACGCTGTGGAGGCCCGCCAGCGCCCGGCAGCCGAGCTGCTGCTGGCTGCGCAGGCCCGGCTGGACCTGGTGCCTCCGCACCTGCTGCAGCAGCTGGTGGGGCTGCTGTTCACCGGCAAGCAGGCAAGCTGATGGAGGGGGTGGGGCGATCGGCAGAGATACAGGTTGGCGGGAGGCCTTGAGGCACAGGGGTGTCTCAACCTCTCACACCTCACACCTGGGAGCCCGGCTGCGACCTGACAACCGAGTCATGCTCCCACCTGGGCTGCAGGGTGTAGAGGCCGAGCTGCGTGAGGCCCAGGCAGCCAGCTCCAAGGCAGGCGCAGCTGCTGCCGCCTCAGCCAGCGCGCTACAGGCAGCCACGGCCGAGAGGGACGCCGCGCAGCGCACCGCCGCTGAGGCCGAGCGCAGCTCTGCCAATGCCCGCCAGCAGGCGGAGGCAGCTCAGTCAGAGGCAGCCAGCCTGCTTCAGAAGCTGCAGGCGGCAGATGCAACCACGGCACGGCTGAAAGAAGAGGCAGGTGGGCTGCGTTCCAAGCAGGAGGCAGAGGCCCGGCGAGCGGCCGAGCTGCAGAGTGCTCTTGACAGAGCAGCAGCCCAGCTGGCTGCTGGAGAGCGCTCGTTTGAGGAGCAGGCAGCGGCGCTGGAGCTGCAAGCCCTGGAAGCGGCAGCTGCGGCAGACCGGGAGCAGCGGCGGCTGCGGGATGGGGTGGCAGCCCTGCAGCTGCGGGCGGTGCTCCAGCAGCAGGAGTGTGCCCGCCTGAGGGCTTCACTGGACAAGGAGGTTCGCAAGGGCTTCTGGGCCCGGCTGTTTGGAAGCAGCACGGCCAGGGTGGCACCAGAGGTGGAGGGCTGGCCCTGTGATGCAGAGGAGCCTCCAGCAGAGGCAGCCAGGCAGACGGCAGCTGCCGACAGCTGGCGCAGCCAGGCTTCGGCACCGACAGCGGCATCCGGTGATGTGCCTGCTCCAGCAGAGGGAGCGCCTACGGCCGCCAGCGACCCACTGCCTGGCCTGTCAGCCGAGCCGGCCACAGCAGAGATAGACATTGAGCAGGCGGAGATGGCAGGCCCCGAGCAGGCAGCAGAGGGTGCGGTCCACGAGGCAGCAGCTTGGAGCAGCCTGCTGGGCCTGCCAAGCAGTGGCTCTGCCGCCAAGGGCAACCCCGCCTCGGCGCCTGCACTGCTCTCTGAAGATGCGCTGCCAGAGATCAGTTGCAAGGCCCAGGCTGCTGAAGGCAGCAGCACCCTGGCAGGCGGCAGCGGCAGCATGGGTGCTGGCAACTCGGACGCAGCAGGGAGCGCTGGTGAGGGAGACGGCATCATCGCTGCCTTCCGCCCCGAGCCGGCAGTCGAACGCTCCAACTGATGTTCAGTTGGCTAAGCCAGCAGCAGCGTTAGCTGGAGCCGCGCGTGGCGGCAGCGTGCAGGGCCAGCTGGTGCTTGGAGCAAGGGCTGGCTGGGTTGCCCAAGGGGACGGCAGGGGCAGCAGGGGCAGCTGCGTGCCGTGTGACCTGCATTGCCGTGCTGTTTCACCATGTGACCGCAGGTCATGCCACCGCCTGTGCGAGTATGAGGGCTGGTCTCTGTCACAAGGGAGCTGTGGGCTGTGCACGCACAACGGTAGATGTGAGTCAGGGGGAGGGAGACGTGGGCTACTCAACAAACAGGACATCAAATGAAAAAAGATTGTGCAGGGGGTAAAGCGCACGTTGCCGGCGGCAGCGGCAGAAAATTGGTGTGAGCCGCCACAATTGGGCCACTGAGCAATGCAAGCGCAAGGCAAGCGCACGGGGGTGCATGCAGGGGTGCATGGAGCAGGCAAACGGGGTGCAGCAGGGGCAGGCAGGCAGGGGGCGCTGCGAGGGTGGCGCTGTGGGAATAAACTTAGCGTTCGTGAATAGCAAAGGGGGTAGAAGCGTCACTAGGACGAGGCTTCAGCGCGTGCAGAGGCAATCCGCCAGCAACAAACCAAACAAACATGAGATGGGGAATGCAAAGAAGGGGCTCTAGGGTACAGACAGACGCTGGGCGCGCTGAGGAGGCACACTGAATGCAAACATTTGGGGTGATGTGAGGGGGTGGAGCGTCTAAATGGATGGTATGCGGTCGGGGGCGGGCAGGGAGCGCGGGAGTGCTGTGAATTGTAAAGACTTGGGTTTGGACGAGAGACAGCAGGGGGCTTCGCCGCCGGGGGTTGCCCTATCGTTCTGCCGCAGGGCACGGGGGCGCGGCAGGGGGCAGGCCAGGGGCGGGG
>VIYQ01004230.1:0-15788 GCA_009928355.1 Chlorella sp. CH2018 | reverse complement strand
GGTGGCGCGCGAGCGCGCGGGGCATGACGTGGGCGGGAAGGTGGGGGTGGGGTAGCTGCTGGGGTCAATGCCCACAGCCTCTACAAAGGCCTCGCTGGCCATGCACTCCTCCTCAGAGGCGTAGATGCCATAACCTGCGAGGCGGGTCGGCTGGAGGGGGCTGGGGTTGAGCTGCTAGGCTGGGACGCGCTTCCCGCCACATGCTGGCGGCAGCGGCGGCGGCGATGCGGCGGCAGCGGCGGCGGCGGCGCACCCCGATCGCAGATGAAGCAGTTGGTGGTCTCGCTGATCGAGGCTGACGGGCAGACGTTGCGCACGCAGTCGCAGACGCGGGGGAAGGTCGAGGAGGCCACAAAGCAGTAGGTGCCCTCCGCCTCGTCGCCGGTGCACTGCGTCTCGCTGAGCGTGGAGTTGCTGATCAGCTCCGCGGCCGCCAGAGGCAGCAGCAGCGCCGCCAGCAGCGCCAGACGCACGCTGCCGACCATCACACGAATTCGATGGTCGCCGCGCACTGGGGGAGGTGGGTTAAGGGGGTCTGGACCGCGGTGGGAGGCGGAGAAGAGAACGAAATGGGGGCTCCGGCGGCGACAGGGCGCGGCATCACCCCATGGCGGTGGCCGACTTTCCTCCACCTGTGCGCCGCCTGCGCCTCCTGCCGCCGCGCCGCCCGAAAACATCTTCACTGCCCCGGCTGGCCACGTGCCATGTCATGGGGGCGCGTTGCTGACATTCAGGAATCAAAGATGTATCGAAAAACCGCATGCCAGCCCGCCGCGCCGCTGCCGCCTGCAATGGCGCGAGCGGCGGCGGCGGCATGGCGGCGGCCGTTCCGAGCGCCCATCCCCCTTCCCGATGCCCCGTCACCAGTGCAGCCACAACAATCGACTGTACATGGAACCATGCCAAATTGAGAGTACACAGGAACGCTCAGCATCCCGCCGCTGGCAAACTGGCATTCCGCCCATGTGCCACCTGCGGCCGGTCGCCTGCGGCCGCACGCACAGCTGCCCTTCCAAGGCCGCTGTTGATATCAGCCGTAGCCGGGGCACCGGCGTCCATGAAAGTGGGAGTAGAGGTTGCGGCCCAGTGGAGTGAGATCTGTGCCGCACACGTAGCAGAAGTGGGTCTTGCACCTGCAGAGAGCATGGGTCGGGCGGGCTGTGCTGCAATGAGTGGCAGCGGGAAGTGCTGCAATGAGCGGCAGCGGACTGCATGCATGGGAAGCTGCTACTCCCAACTGCAGCGCAACGCAACCATGCTGTGCGCGGCGGCTGGGCTACGCTGCCGTGTGGCAGCGGCAAGCATGTCACACTCTCTCGCGCTGCTCCCCGCCACCTGATCGCCACCCGCACCTGCACGTCATGTGGTTGCAGCCGTGCACCCGCTCCACCATGGCCCCGCAGCTGGGGCACTCCCGGAAGCGCTGCTGCTGGCTGTACCGCCGAAACGCCGTCTCAGCGGCCGCGTCCTCCACATGCAGGCGGCGGCGGCAGCTGGGGTGAGGGCAGGTTGCGGTGAGCAAGTCCACATCTCGGTCCAGCTCCAGCCCCTCGCCGCAGTGCGGGCAGCTGCGCAGGCTGAGCAGCTGCTCCAGCTGCGGGGCGGTGGTGGGAGGAGCAGGCAAGCATGGACGTCAGACCACACGAATGGGCGGCCCTGCATGCAGCGGGCTCCTGGCAGGGCTGTCCTGCAGATAGCAATGCCGCATGCCCAATTCGGAGTGGCATTAGCATGCCCTCCTGCAGCTGCCTCGCACTACCTGCCGCCGGTCGTGCAGCAGCAGGTCGGCTGGGTCCAACAGAAACTCCAGCTGGCCATGGCTGATCAACGCCCCGCCACTGCCGCCCTCGGCTGCCCCTGCCGTGCCTGCTGTGCTGCCGGCGCCTGCCGCCACGCACAGCGGGCAGCGCGGCCGCTGTCCCTGCTTGATCTCTGTGGTGGCATGGGTCCGCAGGCAGCTGAAGCAGGCGGCACAGCCACAGGAGTCTAGAGTGAAGTCTGAGGGCTCGCTGAAGCAGATGGGGCACCGCCCTGCGGAGAGACGCAGGGTAGGAAGGAGGCATTATTGAGGCAAGCAGTCACGATCAGGCGCAGCAGGCGTGGGGCGCTCTGCCCCGCAGCTTGGCAAGCTGCGGTGGGCATCGCCGCCGAGGTGGCTGTGCAGGGGTGCCGCTGAACCACCCGAGCGCACCTGGCTGCTCTTGGGGACCAGCAGGCCAGTCTGCCGATGCGCTGCTGCTGCCGCTGCTGCTGGCCGCACTCTCCTGCCACTGCTGCTCCAGCCGCTGCTGGAACGCCAGCTCAGCTTGCCGCAACGCCGCCGCATGCGCACGGCGGAAGGCGGCCCAGCTGCTGGCCCTAGCGATTTTTTGGAGCGGCGCAGGGTCTGCGCCAAAGGACAGCAGGGCCAGCACGATGGCAGTGTTTCCCTGCTGGAAAGCCACCTCAATTGGAGTGAGGCCTTCCAAGTTGGGCTGGTCGGCAGGAGCTCCCGCTTCCAGCAGAGCCAGGGCGTGGCCCTCGTTGCCGCAGCCGGCGGCAATGTGCAGCGCAGCATTGCCTGCCGCATCTGCATACTCTGGGCGGGCCCCTGCCGCCAGCAGCCCTTGCAGCACGTCCATGTGCCCCGCCAGCGGCCCGCCCGCTGCTGCAATCAAAGCCGTCTCTCGCGTGGCTGGGTCCCGGCTGTCCACTGCCGCCCCAGCGGCCAGCGCCCGGGTCACATCCGCCATGCTGCCCCGCTTTGCCGCGGCCAGAAGCTGCTCCGGCGGGCTGCCTGGCTGCCAAAGCTTGGGCACCACCTTGCTGGCGCCCCAGACGCCAGCGGCAGCACAGCTGCAAGGATGCGGGCAGCGGCGGCAGCGGGGAGGTGCAGCTGCGCTGAGTGGTGGTGGCGGCAAGCGGCAGCGGCAGCGCCGGCGGCAGTGGCGGTGGCGGATTGGGGCTTGCAAGCTCCTCGTGGGTTGCTGCACCCTTTGCTCACCAGCATACCAGCGTCGTTCGCAAGCTCGGCAAGCCGTCTGGGCCCATCCTGGGCTGTGAGTGTGCGGCCGCGCGCGCCAGGGAAGTCGTGGAGGCACTGGCCCGCCTGTAGGGCTGCTCTGCTCTGCTTTGCTTGCTCTCTGGTGCAAGCGTGCTGAGAAGTCGCTGCCTGGTCCCATGCAGGCCGAACCCTAGCCCCCACTTTTGCTCACCACAGCCTTTTGCCTCCCAGGCACCTTGCTTTGCATGGCCGGTGGGCAGCCCTCACTCTCAACCAGCCTTGCCCGTCTACCCCTCACGCCTGCTCTCGTCACCCTTCGCTCGTCCAGCCCGAGCAGCCAGCCGCCATGGCCGAGCCAGCCCTGACACCAGAGATGCGAGAGGGCCCGTCCAAGGGCGGCCTGGACGCCCCAGCCTTCTTTGCCAAGGCGGCGCCGACCGCTGGCGTGGGCGCAGAATCCCCCGGCGCCGGCGGCGTTGAAGGCCCGCTCCCACCCGCTGCCGCGCCCCTGCAAGCACCTGAGATCAGCGGCCCCGCGCCCTCCACCCCTGCACGCGCCGCCCCTCTCAGCGCCGCGCCTCCCAGCCCCATCGCCGCCCTGCGCCCGACCGCTGGCGAGGCGGCCGCGGCCCCAGCTTCCCCTCGGCGCAGCGCGGCGGGGCGCATGCCACCCATCGTGTACGGCGGCCTGGCAATCCTGATGGCTGCCACCGCGCTGTTCCTGCTGCTCACGCCGCGCCTGGTGGGTTGGACGGGGAGTGTCTCAGGGGTATGCGCAGCGCAACAGCGCCCTCGGGTCGCAGCCCGGTGATGCGGTCGGCCTCATCTGCAAACCTCTCAAACTGCTGACCTGCTCAGACCCTGTCTTCCACCACCCACCACCACCAGCACCCCCACTCCCACCATTTCGTGCAGGTGGCCATGGGCATGTTCCGCAAGAGCGCCTCCGACCCAATCGATGCGCAGCTGACCCAGCTGCTGCAGGCGAGTTGCCCCATGCCGTGACTTCTAGCTGAGTCCTGCCCAGGTGTCCTGCCCTGCTCCTGGGTTTGGTCTGGGACGAAGGTTGCCCTCAAACCGCAGCAGGCTGCTGACCCGAGTGTTCGAGACGTTCACTCTGCCCTCTTCCTGCCGCAGCTGCACAGCGGTGCGCTGCTCGCTGCCTCTGGGGTGGCCGCGGCGCTCGCTGCGGCCGCCGCTGGGCGGTGGGACAGCAGTGACCCGGGCGCAGCAGGTGGGCGGGTGGAGGGGCAGTGAGGTGGTGTTGGGCACGTGCTCTGTGAGGACCGTCCAATGCTCTTCAAGAAGTTCCAATGCTCTTCCAAGCTCTCCTGCACCTGCACTACGTTCCTCTTCGTCCAACCCCATCAGACCTGCTGAGGGTGGGGCTGGCGGGGCAGGCTGCCACCGGAGTGGGCCTGTTCATTGCCTACCTCTCCATCGTCCCGCCCATCACCTGGCTTGCGGTGCGCTGCCCAGAGACGTGGTTGGATGTGATCAGCAGGCAGGAGGGCAGGCTTGCTCCGCACATGCAGGCTGGGGCCGGCCTGGGGCCAGCAGACGGCAGCAGTACACGACTGGAGGGCAGAGGACCACCCGGCGGCATGATGCCTGCTGAGTCGTCTGCCCCCATGCTGCGCTGTCCAGCACGCCTGCTGAGTCTCCCTGCTCCTGCAGGAGCTGGCAACCAATGGCGCTGCCCTCATGCTGCCCGCGCTTGACCTGTCCAGCCGCCGCGTCAGCGCCAAGGCCAGTCGGGCTGCTGGGCCGGGGGGTGGAGGCTGTGTAATTCATCGCGCCTTGCTGGTTGAACAGGGATAGCAGGGATTGAGAGAGAGAACTTGTTGCCGCCGCAACTCCTCCCCCTCGCGCCTGCGCTCTGCCCACAGGCCATCAGCCGCCAGCTGGGCCGCACCCTGAGGCCTCGCTCCGGCTCGCTGCTGGCTGGCGCGCACTTCCTGCTGGCCCTGATGTTCCCCGCCTCTGGAGTGCTGCTGGCGCTTGCCCCCTGGGTGAGCTGAAGGGTGGGCAGGCTATGTGGCCTCGGTGTTAGTTCAATGTGTGGGGGAAACACGCACACGCTGCGCATGTCTGCTTCGTCCACAACCGTTCCTGGCGATGTTCCCCCTGTCATTCGCAGTTCACGCTGTACCACTTCTGGGGCTACTCGTACGGCAAGGCCGCCTTCCTGCTGGCACGCCTGGCCGGCGCTGCTGACCTGTGGATCGTGCCCATCGCCCAGCTGGCTCTCAAGGTGGGCTGATCGTGGCTTTTTGTGTGCACCAGGGGTCAATGGTTGTCGGCTGCTGAACTTTGTGTAGTGCCCACTGCCCAGCTGGCACCGAAGGTCAGGACACACCAGCTGCGGGCGATGGCAGGGAGGCGCGGCTCTGTGCCCTTGTGCTGAGAGGCACAGTGCGACTTCGTTCATTGACACGCCCTGATGCCCGTTCACGCCTTCAACTTGCATCTTCCATCCCCTGATGCCCGTTCACGCCTTCAACTTGCATCTTCCATCCCCTGCTGCCCACAGAGCTTTGCCGAGCGAGGCGCCCTTGCCTCCCCCGCCGCCCGCGCCCTGAACGCCGGCATGCTGCTGGCTGCGCTGATTCACACAGCAGTGGAGCTGAGGATGATGGCAGGTGGGCTGAAGCTCTCAAGATGGTGGGGGCTTGATCAGCAGGGGCATTCAGCATTGTGCTCGGGCGGCGCCCCTTGCCTGCTATTTGTTCAAGCTGCTGGCACCTTGCAAGCAACCATGAGTACCAACCACAGCCCCTGCACCTCCCACCCTCATGCGCAGGTGCCCCCGCCGGCTTCCTGCTGCCCGTCAACCTGTCCACTTGGGTGTTTGCAGGGCTGACGTCTGCGGCCAGCCTGGTGGCGGGCGGCCGCCCGGCTGACTTGGTGGCCGAGATGAAGGAAGTGGCTGAGGGTGTCAAGAAGAAGGAGTGAGGCAGACGGCAAATTGAGGTGGAGCCACCGGGTGGAGCGCCAAGCCCGGGAGACAGCAAGCCACGCTGGCCGGGAGGGCAGCCTAATCTGCCCAGAACGCTTTGATGCTCTGTACAGTTTGATCATCACCCCCCGCTGCTGCCTGCCGACCAGGCGGCTGTACGATTAGCTTGCTTGTGTTGCATTGTACCGATAGCAAGTCTCCGTTCATTGCACATACATGTGCGTGCATAGTTGTGAATGTGTAGAACAGCAGATCACACATTGAGGGGGCCGCAGCACGCAACAAGGTTGAAGCACGGCTTTCACTCAAGAGGCATACAGGCCGGCGCGCGCCGCAGCGTGCATCTGCCGCATGTCAGACCACAGAGCGCGCAGCACAGCCTCCACAGCGCGTCGCTGCTGGTGCACCGCTGCTGCAAACTGGGCCTGCTGCAGCAGCACTTCAGGGCTAAGTGAGGCCAGGGCTGGGTGGCAGTCTGGAGCGGTAGGATCTGGCCTGGCGGTACATGCTGCGCCTGCCTCCACTCCATACCACTTGTGCAGCAGCCAGCCGGTAAAGCCGCCGCCGCCGCCGCTGCTGCTGGTGGCGCCCCCGCTCTCACCCCCGCTGCCGCCGCTGCTTGCCTGTGCTGACGGGTGGCCGGTGGCCTGCCGGTCAGACGGCGCAGGGGGCAGGGACTCACGCTCTGGCAAGGCCAGCAGCAGCGGTTCCAGCTGGTCCAGCTTTGCCTGCACGGCCGCGCTCAGCTGCTGTAGCTGCCGCCTATGGCTGCCCGAAGGCAGCTGGTACAGAGCCACAGCCGAGTGCTGCAGCAGGCCGCGGGCAGCCGCTACGCCCTCCGCCAGCTGCAACAGATAGGAAGCCTCCGTTGCTGCGCTGCTGCTGCTGCCGTGCGATGCGCTTGCAAGCGCATCCTCGGCAGCTGACTTGGAGGCATCCGCGGCGAGGGCCGGCAGCTGCGCAGCTGCAGCATCTGCCGCAGAGGCTGCTGCTGCTGCCACAAGCTGTGCCCACTCCAGATCGCTCATACGTGCTGCCTCACTTGAGCTAACTCCCAGCACTTCTGGCCCTACGCTGCCGCTGCTACTGCTGCCGCCACCACTACTGCTGCCATCCCCACACCGCGCCACTCCTGCCGCAGCCAGCAGGCGCTGCATCTGCGCTGCCGCTGCAAACAAAGCGCCGCGGCTGCCGCTGAGACGCAGGTACTGCCGCAGGTGGCGCTGCAGCTGCTGCTGCTGGGCTGCGGCCTTGATGGAACCCCATACGCCGGCCAGCCAGGCCAGGGGCCCGCCGCCGCTGCCTGCCTCGCTGGCGCCGCTGCTAGCCATGCTGTACTCGGGCAGCTCGTGGTGCTGCTCCAGATTGCAGTAGAAGAAGCTGCAGGGGCATGGGTAGGAGTGCGGTGGAGCAAGGAGGGATGTCAAGGGGGGTTGGTGCTGGGGACGACACTGCAGGGGCACCCTTGCTCTGTCGGGCAAAGTACCGGCGGCCCCCAGGTATGCGAGCCATGGTCACACACAGCAGCAGCAGCAGCAGCAGCAGCAGCCCAGCAGCTTCTGAGCCGAACAAAGCAGGCCAGCAGCAGCCCAGCAGCGTGTGAGGCAAGCGAGGCGCACCCGCCCGTTGTCTCGCTGTGCTGTCGCCAGGCTCGGCCGCACACCCAGCAGAAGTGGTGTCCACACCCCTTGCACGTCATGTGGTTGCACCCGCCATGCTTCTGCACCGGTATGGGAGTGTGGTTGGTGCGTCAAGCCCTGGAGACGTGCCGCAGGTACAAGCGTAGCATGGTAAGCGGCGCGTATGGCTATGCAAACTAGCTGCAGCAAGCAACCAATCAGCGCCTAAACTTCCCCTCCCCACCTGGATGCGGGCCATGCACTGAGGGCAGCGCTTGGTGTTGGAGGTCAGCCACTGCACATCGGCGCTGGGTGCCGCGGCGCGCAGCTCGGCCAGCTCCTCGCCCCACCGCCGCATCTGCAGGCATTTGTGGCAATGGCAAAAGACTGCACACCGCGCGGTACAGTTGCTGTAAACCAGTGTGCAGGCTTGGTTGCTGCTTGGCCATCATGTGTGAAGCAAGACAACCAGCCCCAGGACTGCGTCCCAAGCCTCTCAACTGCCCACCTGCGCACAGCTGGCGGGCTCATGCGCCTCCTCGCCACACCGCCAGCACAGCAGGTGGCCGCAGGCGGCGCACTCTGCATCTAGCCCCGCTCCGGGTGCTGCTACTCCCAACCCTGCTGCTGCTTCTGCCGCCGTGCCTGCTGCTCCTGGCCCCGCAGCACCTGCGGATCCACCTGCTGCCACTGCCTGCTGCTGCTCAGTGGTGCCATCACCGCCTGCTGTGTCAGGGGACGCTGCATGCATCTGGCGTCCAGGCGCAACCACCCCAGGCAGGTGCAGCATCGCGCCACAGGCTGCTTGAGGGCAGCAGCGCAGATCGTGAGGGTGGGCTGTCATGTACCGCTGCACCACAAGCAGCTGGTAGCGATCCAGCACTGCAGGCAGCAGCAGGCGGGCCGCCGCAGAAGAGGGCAGAGCTGTGCCGCAGCCAGGCTCTGGACAGATTGCCCGCCGGGGGTCGCCTGAGAGCACGGCATGGGCAGAGAAAGTACAAGGGTTTTGATTCAACAGCCTATGCAGCCCATGTAATCAGCGGGCGCCTGCAACTCATGCAGCCAGACAGGTAGGATCAATAGAGCTTAGACCCCAGCCCACAGCATGTTGAGCCCACCCACCTTCATCTATGCTGGCCTGCAGGATGCCCCGCCAGCAGGCATCACAGGTGCAGTGGCCGCATGGCAGCTGCACGCTCTGCCCGCCAGGTGACACCTCCTCATAACAGACCATGCAGTGCCCCTGCTTGCCGCTGCTGCTGGCTGCGGCTTGGCATGGTGCTGCGGCATCGCCCTCTGCTGCTGCTGCTGTCTCCGCTGCCGCCGCCGCTGCTGCTGCCACTGGTTGTGGCGCACTGCCTGCGGTCGCTTGCTGCTCCTCTGTCTGCACCAGAAGCATGACATCTGCCTTGGAGACTGCCTCGGGCTGCAGCCTCAACGGCACTGCCTGCCGCCTTTGCTGCTCCCGGCCCAGCGGCTGCTGCCCCTCTCGGCTACTGGAGGCTTCTCGAGCGGCAGCGCTGCTACTGCCCTCGCCGCTGCCGCTGCCGCTGCCTGTCTGTGGCCCCTCTAGCCGCGCAGCCGCCGCCAGCTCATCAACCGCTGCCTCGCCAGCTGGCGTGGCGCTGAACGCGTCCCAGAGCTTGCTCAGCAGCCCGCCCAGCGCCTCTGTGACTGTCGCGCCGCTGGCGCTCACTCGTATGCCCTGCTGCTCCCCAGCCGCTGCAGCTTCCGAGCCACTTGCCAGGCTGTGCCCGCTGCTGGACCGGCTCAAGCTAAGGTACTGCTGCACCAGGCTGCACGCCGCAATCTGGTCTCTGCTGAGGGGCAGGCCGCCGCCTGCCGCAGCGGCCAGCAGCCGCGCTGCGGGCCACTGCCGCAGCTTGATGGCCAGCTCCGACGCCGACAAGCCGCCGGCATCGGGCACGCTGAGCAGCAGGTGCAGCGTGCCCTGCTGCTGCTGCTGTTGCCGCTGCTGCTGCGCCTGCTGCTGCTGCTGCGCCTGCTGGCTGCCCCCCATGCCAGCCGCGCCCAGCAGCTGCTGCAGGGCAGCCAGCAGCAGGGCCAGCACCTGCCAGCTGCAGCTCATCACGCAGCAGTGCAGCGGTGTGTGCCCCGCTGCGTTGCGGGTGCCCGCCAGCAGCGCCAGGCGGGGCTGGCGGGCCAGCAGCAGAGCCAGCACCTGGGCTCGCCCGCGCTGGTGCCTGGACGGCCACACACTCGGGCTGCTGCCGCTCGCGGTGCGGGGCGAGCCGCCTGCCAGGGACAGCAGCAGGCAGCCGCCAACGCCCAGGGCCTCTCCAGAAGCCAGATGGTGCAGCAGGGTGTTGCCGGCATCGCCCGGGAGGGGTGCCAGCAGCGCACCAGCCAGTGCCTGGTCGGGGAGGAGGGGGCGAGGAGGGGCTTGTGGTGGTGGGCCAGTTGCAGGATGAGCAGCAGCAGTTCTTTCCGGCTACACTCAGCTGCTTCAGCAAGCACACGAGCATGTTTTCGAGAGGCAGGCAAGCTCTGACCTGCTCCTTCTCAGCGCTGCCGTCGCCCAGGCAGCCAAAGGCGGCGCGGCCGGCAAGGAGGCGCTGCGCCGCCGCGGCGTCGCCCCGCAGGCAGGCCGCCCTCAGGTGCTGCAGATTCGAGCTGTGCATGCTGTTCAAGGCTCCAGGGCCTGCGGCGAGCCACAGTGGGCGAGAGCCGCCACCTTGAGCAGCGTGTGCAGCGCTATAGTCCCTGCCGCTGCATGCGGAAAACTTTACACAGGATGCGCACGACCGTGAGATTGCGAGCAGCAGGTTTGGCGCCCAAAGCCCTTGCTTTCATTTCGGCATCTCCGCAGTCGCGCTCCCTTTGGCCAATCGTCGCTCTCTGAGCCTCTCGACACTCGGATCACACACCCTGGAATGCCGCTGCAGCGCCCCGTGCACCCAGCGGCCTCCCCCAACGCCGCCTGTTGCGCGGTGTGGCCCCAGGCGGCCGCAGCCCGGGCTTTCCAGGCCCGACAGCACCGCAGGGCAGATCGGGCAACTCGGCGCATCATGCCGCCCTCAGCAGTGGCGGGGGCGGCGGCACGTGGCAGCGGCGCGGCATTGAAGCAGGCGGTGCGGGCGGGCAAGGTGCTCACCGGCCTGTTCCTCAACTCCGCCTCGCCGCTGGTAGCCGAGCAGCTAGCCACCCTGCCCTACGACTACATGCTGGTGGGTGCAGCTCATGCTGCTTCGAGTGGTGCTTTGGGCCCACCTGCCCATGCATGGCCGCTGCTCGCTGCCCGCCGGTTGCTTCAAGGGTGATGCCGCCCCTTCACGCCTGGATGCCGTTGAACAACTGCTGAGGGGCTTCGTCTGCTCCATGCCCCCACTGACATGCTAGGCGGACATCCAGCATGCGCCAACCGACTACCAGCTGCTAGGCGCCTGCATCACAGCTGTGAATGCGGCGGGCAAGCCAGCGCTGGTGCGAGTGGAGGGGCCGCACGACCGCGGCGGCATCCAGCAGGCAAGCCGCTGCTGCTGCTGGCATGAGAGGATGGTCATCTACCCGCCCGCTGCTGCTGCTGCCGCTGCTGCTGCTTGCATGCCGTTGTCGCCGGTTGTGCCTGCGGTCAATGCAGCCATGCCGCAATGATGCTTCACACTGGCACTGCAGGCGCTGGATCTGGGTGCAGCGGGCATCATGGTGCCAACTGTCAACACCGTGGCGGACGTGGAAAAGGCGGTATCTGCAATGTACTGTGAGATGGCGCTATGCAGCGGCCCTTGTCGAGCGGTTGTGCAACCTTCGGTTCGGGGGGTTGTGTGACAGCCCTGCCTGCGTCTGGACCTGCGGGCATGACGCGGTCCTGTCCTGTCCTGCTGTGCTGTGCTGCGCGCAGACCCCTCGGCAGAGCGCCCCACCGGCAGCCGCTCCATTTCGTGGCCCATCAGGTGTGTCCATGCACCGCAGAGCCAGTGTCCTGCTCGCGCTCCCAGTCGATAACTTGCAAGCTGGTGGCATCACCTCCTAGGCCGTGGCGCTGCCCCTGGGGCAGGCTGCAGCTAGGGCAGACTACTTCTGAGCGCAGTGGAGCTGCACACTGTCCCACACTTGCCAGCTGTCCACCCTGTGCTGGCCAACAGCTGCAGCTGGTGTTGCTCTGGCTCGCAGGCCGCAGCTGGGGCGGGGTGTGACCGAGTACATTGGTGCGGCAAACGACGAGGTCACGCTGCTCATCCAAGTTGAGACGCGGCAGTGCTACGAGGACCTGGAGGTGGGCGTGCGCACTGCTGCTGCTGCTGCTGCTGCTGCTGCTGCTGCTGCTGCTGCTGTGTGTGTGTGTGCGCGTTCAAACTTAGCCTGGGCAGCTCGGTATTGGCACGAGTAGGTTGGCACAGCAGCGTACAAGTGCTCAGTCAGTCTGAGAGGGGGTGCGTGGCAGGACCGCGGAGCAAGCTTTGGGTTAGGAGCACGGAGCCTGTTTGCCGCTGCCCAGCTGCTCTGGCCTCTGCTTGCTTGTTGGACAGTTTGTTTGCCATCACATGGCAAGCAGAATCTGATTCGGGCGTCTGCACGCGCGCATTGCTGCTGCCTGCCACAGCACGCCCTCTCACCCTCTTACCCTCTTCGCAGGCCATTCTGTCGGTGCCAGGAGTGGACTGCTGCTTCATGGGGCCCGTAGATCTGTCGCATGCGCTGGGGCTGGCGCAGCGCCTGGGCTTCCCCGCCTGCTTCGACTCTCCAGACTTCCAGGTGAGCTGCTTGCCACCCCCTTCAGGCTGCTTGTTGGCTGCTTGGCGGGGGTTTGGCCCGCGCAGCGCCCGGGCTTCCTGCCTGCTGCACGATACACTGCTCCGGTCCGCCAGATGTCCAGGTGGCCGGGCATCCAGGCTGTGCTCAGCTGGCATGCAAATCCACTCAGTGGGAGTGTCAGCAGTAGCATGTGCAGTCATGCTCCTGTCACAGCAGCCCTCACAAGCTCAATTGATCGGCCCTCTGCTGCACAGGAGGTTGTGAAGCGGGTGGTCAAGGTGTGCCGCGACAAGGGCGTGACGCCAGGTGGGCAGCGCAGCACGCGGCACAGCATAACACAGCCAGCGCAAGCCAGGCTGGCCTGCCCGCTGCCATGCTGGAAGTGGCCTCGGCACAGCGCATCGCTGCCCAGTGGGTGTTTGCTCACTGGCGCACTCGGGCTGCTGCCTCTTGCTTGCAGGCAATTTTGCGCTGACGGAGCAGAAAGCCCAGGTGCGACGCCGGCGGGTCATCGATGGCATGCATGCATGCGGTTCGCGCTACAGCGTGTTTTCCGTTCGTGTGCTCCTCACACCCACCCTGCCTCTCGCTGAACAGGCCCCTGCTGTCTGTTGCTCTTGCACCCATCGCAGGAGCTGCTGGGACAGGGCTTCACCTTCCTAGCAACCGGCACAGACGTTGGGCTCATGGGCGAAGCGGCAGCCCGCAATGCGGCTTTTGCAAGCAAGCTGCGCTCCCCGTAGCCAGCGGCGCATGGGCAGGCTGGCATGCAGGTGGCTTCCCTGTTGTCCCGGCTGCCAGCAATCACTTAACAAACGGCTGGTTGTGAACCCGAGGTTGGGGTAGAAGGGCGGATGGGTGGCAATGCACCAGACCGTGACGGCAGCGGCAGATGAAGACGGCAAGGCCCTGGCTACCCAGAGTGGTCAGCACAAACTTCCGCCGCTTGCAATGGCTGCAATGGCTTGCGCTGCAGCATTTGCGCCCTTGCAGTCCCTCTGGGGGCGCCCGCTGCCCAGCCCGGCAGCGCGCCCTGCCTGCCAGCGGCGCTGTCTTCTAGTCGCGCATGCAGTGGAGCAGCAGGCGGTGCCTTCTAGCGCGGCGGCGGACTCAGCGCCAGGCGTCAGTGTGCCACCGCCGCCGCCGCCGGCTACCAGCAAGGCCGATAGCCTGCCGCCCGAGCGGCTGAAACAGCTGCGGCGGGATGGCCTGGCGCTGAAGGATGTGATCAAGATGGGGCGTCGAGGCCCGGCAGAGGGGCTGGCCAGCCAAGTGCGGCAGCGGTGGAACACATCCGAGGTCAGCAAAGCAGGCTGCCCTGCCCTGCCGTAATGTGATGCCGCGACGGGTGCTGCGCATATTGCCCGTGTGCCAGCCTGCACCTCTGTGTGTGGCCCACTGCAGGCACACCGGGCAATGCCGCACATGCATTTGCCCGCAGCCGGACACTCAGCTGAGTTGGATCTGTTCTGGCTGTGCCCCTCCCTCTGCCGCAGGTGGCCCGCCTGTACTGCCACGGCAAGCACGCTGCCAACATGAAACTCCTGACGCAGCAGCTGGAGGAAGCAACTGGTGGGGTTGTAGTGCACCGCGCTGGCGGCACGGTACTGCTGTACCGCGGAGACGACTGGCAGCAGCGGGCGGCGGCACAGCGGCAGGCAGTGGCGGCGCAGAAGCAGGCGCAGCAGCAGGCGCAACCCACAGAGCAGCAGCAGCCGCGGCAGGAGCAGCAGCAAGCAGACCCGGCCAGCTAGCTGCCCGCCCTCTCAGCCTGTGAACTGCGCGCACCCGTTTTGTGATACAGGGAGGAAGAATGTTACATAGAAGAAAGAAGAGCGGTGAGGTGGGGCAACTAATAACCAAGTGCAGTGCGGGCTGGGAGCCAATCACTAGAAATGATTTCATAGTGTGCCAAAAGTGGGAAGTGCAGGCTGGGTGGGTGGCAGCGTCAGTCGTTTGGAAAGAGGGAGGCTTGCGGGGGCGTTTTGTTAGGGGAAGGGCCGTGGAGACATGAGAGGAAAGATGGAAAGATCCCGGAGAGAGAATTGGCAGGGCACTTTGGGTGTTGTCTTGGCACGCATGAATAGGAGGGGGGGGATGCGGGCAAGAGAGAGTGCGTGCATTGTTGCTTGCAGGCATACGGACGCGGTGCGGTGGAAAGAGGGGGGGAGCAAGTGGGGAATTTCTGCTGAGCGTTTCGGGGGACGACGGGGGGAGGCGCCCAGGCTCGCAAGGGCGGCCGCGCAGAGAATGTTTGGAAAAACAGGGATCGCGCTAGGTGCGGGTGTCGAATGGGTTAAGAACGATGCATTGGAGGGGATGCGGGGCGTGTGGCTTTGGGGCGGAGTGCGGTGCACACCCTCAGGCAGAGCAGTGGTGGGCGCTGTGCCGGGGCGGGGGGCACGCTGCGTTGCTGCCAGTAGAAAAAGGTTGGAGGGCCGGGTGATGTCCCTTGATGCGTGCAGATCTAGCTGGCTGAGGGGAGAAAGAAACGAGAGACGTGTCGGGGTTCGGTCAGGACGGGCAGGGCTGTGGGCAGCGAAGGGGTGGGTGGGCACCTGGGCTGGTTTGCCAGGGAAGCAGAAAAGATGAAGCCCACAGGGCGAGTCAGCTGGCGCGATACACAGATGGCCAGGCAGGGGGAGCGCTCTTGGGCAGAGCGCATACACACATACAGGGTCGAGGGCAGCCGGGAGGCAGGCCGCAGCGGAGCGGTTGGGGGTGATGCAGCGATGGACGGGAACAAAAGGTGGAGCCATACCTACGGGAGGTCTGTACTCCAATGAAAGCGATCAAAGGGCAGGAAGGCGATGGGGAGGGGAATGGAAAAGAGAGGGGCGGGCTGGGTTTGGGATGGATCGAGGGATCCCATTCTACAGTCAGGGGGGAGGCACTACGGCCCGACGGGCAGGCTACGTACTACGTACTACAAAGAGTGCACGGGTATTCGTTTAAGTGCTCTGGAGATCGTCCAGGGCTGCAGGCTGTGTGATCTGTACTTCATGAAAGGACCAGGACCAGCCAAGCAAAAGCGGCTGCCGAGCCATGAGCAGGCGCAGCAGCGGGGGGCAAAAGGCGGGTAGCACAACGGCAGTGAGTGGCTGCCTGCAAGTTCTGGCGGCGCAGGCGCCGGCGCAGTGCGGGTCTCCCATGAAATTGACATTGCTTAGTGCTGGGAGTAGTGCTGTAGTGGGTGGTGCTGAGCCGCTGCAGCGGGAGCGTGGCAGCCGCTTCACAGGCCGCCAGCCATGAGGCGGGCCAGCAGTGTGGGGCTGGGCAGGCAGTCTAGGGAGGACGTCGCCAGCTGGCTGCTCAGCTGCCTGCCGCCGTCTGCCCCGCCCGGCAGCAGGTTGGTGGGCAGCAGCGCCTGCAGCGCGCGCTGCGCCGCAGGCGGCAGGCTGACCTGCCCCTGGCTGGCCAGCAGCTCTGCGAGCCTACCAGCGTGGGGGTGGCCCTGCTGGGGCGCCTGTGGTGGGGGCTGCGGTGGGGGCTGGTGCCAGGCGGGGTGGGG
>VIYQ01004226.1:0-12908 GCA_009928355.1 Chlorella sp. CH2018 | reverse complement strand
GGGGGGGCCTCGACTGCTGCTGTGTCACGCTGCCCGGCCACATCTGGCCCAGACCCAGCCCTCCCACCCGCTCCACGCACCAGCCACGTCTCATAGAGCCCCGGCATGAGGATGGCATGCGGGTCCACAACCTCCACCATGCCGCTGCCATCAATGGCGGGCACCAGGGGCCCGCTGGCTTTGCGGCCCTGCCAGCTGCCGCCGCTGATGTTGGGGCTAGTGGGGGTGGCCATGCCGCTCAGGGTGCCCTCCGTCGCCGGGCCCAGGTTGTCGCTGCTGCCGCTGAGGACCTTGACAATGCACATCTGCGGCAGGCGGGAAGGAGCACTGGTCGGTTTGTTGGGCTGCACACGAGATGCCCGGAGGTGGTCAGGCGGGCGGCCAGGGATGGATGCGCCGTTGCACCCTGAGTGCTGGTTTTTGGCGCGTGGGTCCGCTGCGCAGCACAGCAGTGCACACCTCGTGTAGCACAACGCACAGCAGCAGCAGCAGCAGCAGCAGCGGCGGTGGCACCACCAGCGGCGGCGGCACCAGCAGCAGCGGCAGCAGCGGCGCCCCTGACCTTGTGCGTGGCCACGACATTAGGGTGGGACACGCTCATCGACAGCAGCGGCTCGCGAGACAGGTCGTGCGTCTTGCCAGGCTGTGCCGGGCAGGGGGCGCCAGCAGGAAGGGAGATGAGGGCTGAGCACAGGCAGAGGGGCAGCTCAAACAGTATGCTGGCAGCAATTGGGGTGGAGCAGCTACTACAGTGGCGCAGCATGCGGCCAGCGGCCACGGCTTGCGGACCAATGGCAACGCAGCTCCGGCACACGCCTGCAACCAGCAGTGCAGCAAGAGGAAGTGCATGGCTGCCTAACAACATGGCTGCCTGACAACCGTGGCATCCCCGCACGCACCTGCACGCGGCTGTCCACAATCTTGACAGCCACAATGGCTCCCCGCCAGCGGCCGCGGTACACCTTGCCATAGCCTGCACCGGACCAAGACGGGCTGGTCAGAAAGAAACACCATGTCCAGCTGCTGCGGTGGTGAGCTGGGCGCTGCATGCATGCAGCTGGGGTGTCGCTGCTGCATGCTTGATAGTGCAGCGCAGCGAGTGGCGGGCAATATGAGCCATGCAGCGGAGCCGCAGCCGTGTAGTAGGCAGCCGGCAATGTTGCAGGTCGCAACAGCTTGGCAGCCTGCTATGCTGCAGGCTGCAACAGCTCCACCCTACCTCCACGGCCCAAGAGATCTCCCAGCTGCAGGCCGTCAATGGGGCCAAACCTGGGCAGGCAAGGGGCAGCAGGAGTAGTGTTGCACATGCACACGTGCAGCCTGTCGCTCCGCCCAGCTGGTCTGTTCCCAGCCACAACCCCCCAGAAGGCAGCTTGAAGCCTAGTGGAACACTTTCCCATCCTGCACCGTGCTGAGCCCACCTGGTGCGCAGCAGCTGCGAGGGCAGACCCCCGCTGCCCAGGGCTCCAACACTGGATGCGCTGCCCGAGAGCTGATGCCCATCCGAAGACAGCCGGGGCCCAGAATGGCCGTGACCATCGCTGCCGCCACCGCTGCCACTGCCGCTGGGTGGGGCTCCATTCATTGCAAAGGGGCTGGCAACCAGCCCCGCCTCAGCGCTGCCCAGTTTGCCATCCGCTGCCGCCCGCGCTGCCTCAGCACGCCGCTTGCGGCGCCACAGGAACCCGGCGCCCACAGCTGCCAGGGCGGCACACCCCAGCACCGAGCCAACAATGGCCCACACCCAGCTCGGGGTGCCGCCGCTGTCGCTGGTGCTGCCGCTGCCGGTGCTGCCGCCGCTGGTGCTGCCGCCGGTGCTGCCGCCGCCAGCGCCACCGGTGCTGTTGCTGCTGCCGCTGCCATTGACCGGTGCCAGTGAGTTGAAGCACTCGGACGTCACGCCCTTCAAAATGTAGGTGGCGTTGCCGACTGCAGGTGGTGCATTGGATGGCAAACAGCCGGTGGAAGGGTGCCTGGCGGGCCAGCCCTGAGGGTGGCGAGGGCAGCGCAGTACAATACAGCGTACAGGCACTCGCCCAGCTGCGTTGCTCGTTGGCACGCACAGCATGCAGTCATTTTTCTAGTGTCCGCAACAGCTGGCCCTTATTTCTAGTTAGTTAGTCCACACCCCGGCCTCACTTGCGCGCCCCAGTGACATGTCAAACACGGTCATTGGGAATGGCGAGCCGGCGACGGATGGCAGGTAGGGCAGGTAGGCCTGCAGGCCGCCCAGCCACTTGGTGCCAGGGAACAGGGAACCCAGGCGCGTCATCGCTCTCTGTGGGTGGTGCATTTTGGAGGGGAGGGTGGGTTGGGGTTGGGCCAGCCCTTGCTGGTGGGTGGCTGGCTGGCTGCAAGGAGCTGAGCCTGCGGGCAGGGACGCCGTGCACGGGCGGCTGCGCACTGCAGGGCGCCAGAGGCACGCCCCTGCGCTGCGCTGCAGCAGCCAGACCTTCACCAGCCAGCCAGCCCACGTACCTCCACAGTCTCTGGGCTGCAGCGAGGATCGTCGTGATAGATCAGCGAGTCCGCCAGGACAACCTGCGCAGCGGTGGAATTGCAAGTGTGTGACACTTGAAGGATGCATGCGTCAGCAAAGGGCTTGCCCACATCTGAACAAGGATGTGCATGCACGGCGCAATGCAGCAATGGGCGCCTGAACCCGCTGTGCTGCCCATCCCGTGCACTCACGTTGCTGTCGGGCAGCTGCACAATTGTGGGCCATACAAAGCTGCCGTTGTTCTTCAGTTGCATGTCCTGCACAGATGCGGAGCAGGGCAGGGGTGGCAAGGGCTGCATCAGCTGCATGCACAACCTGCTTCGGAGGCGTCAAGCATCAAGACCAAGCCAGCGCTGCCGCTGCGTTCGCGCGCTGCCCAGTCGGCGGTTTCTGCAAGGGCCACACCTGCTCGCCGGCAGTGAAATTTCCGGGGTGTGAGGACACAATGTCTTCAAAAGCCAGGGTGGAACCTACACAAAGGGGATAACTGAGCTGGCAGGTCAGGACCAGAAATGAACTGTTCGCATGTTCAGGCGGCGCCCATCCACCCCACCGCCGCGCCCTTATATCCGCTCATCCCACACCACCCCGCCGCCACCACCTCATAGGTGGCGAGATTTTACCTGTTTGCACTTGCAGGAGATTCATGGCGCTGCCCCAATCCAGAGTGCGTGGCCGCACGCCAATCCCGCTGTCGTCGGCTGCAGCAGGGCGAGAGGACGGGGCAGCAGCAGCTGTGAATGGCAGCTGCAACGCGCAGGTTTGAGATCATGGCAGGGCGTCGATGATGGCAGGGCCAAAAAACGGCAGGCATGCGGCAGCTGCATGCATAGGCCTCACCCGAATGAACCCACGTCGTCCCATTGCCTAGAATCAGGATGGGCAGCTCATACTTGCTCCAGTCCTGGGCTGTCAGCTTGATATCGTCTGCAGGGCCGGCGGAGCGGCATGGCATGTCAGCGAGCAGGGAGTGGGGGGCAGCAGGATTGGGGCCGTGCCTTGCATGGTTGGGGCACATGTCACAGCGGCGCAGGTGGGCACCCCCCGCTCACTTTGCAGAATGATCTCCCCCACATTCTGCTCCAGCGCCTGAAGCAGCTCCGCTGCTGTGCTGACGGATGCCTGGCCGGGGTTGAGGGGGCCCCACAGCTGCGCGGGTGGCTGTGCAAACTCGGGCGCGCCGCCGCCGGTCTGCGCTGCCGCCAGCGGCGGTAGGAGGGCCAACCCCAGGCAGGCAAGCAGGATCATCCCCCTTGTGCCTGGGTGCGCCATGGCTGGCCGCGGGCAGCCGCCGCGCCTACCCGCCCAACGCGGGCTCGGCTGAGGGCGCGCGCCCGGCCTAGCAGGGCTTCCCGCCAGCTGCCTTGCACGCCGCGGCAGCTGCGCCGACGAGCAAGATGCAGCGCCGTGCGCCCGGGCAGGAGCAGGGCACCGCTGCCCAGCTACTCGGGAAGGAGCGCAAGTTCTGCAGGCGCCTGCGCAGGGGCTTGCACGTGATCCTCTGCGCCACGCGCGAGTGTTTCGCACGCCAGGGACGGCGATGCCCCACTAGCCTCCAGCTGCCGCGTGCCGCGCTGCGGTCCGGTCCCGCCTTGTCTCCAGTGCACTCGTGCCCTGCCACGGCTCAAATCCGCCAACTACAATGGTTTACATGAAAAGCCATCCTGAGCAGCAAGCAACAGCCATCAAGCCTTCAGGAACGCCGTGGTGGCTTGGCACGGCTGCCGCCGCTCCCACCTGACGGCTTGCCGCGCTGCTTCTTGACGGCAGCCGCCAGGTCACTCCTGCCACTCCCAGCCGCACCGCCAGCAGAAGCGATCAGGTCTGCAATGGCCGCCAGCTCATCTCCCAGCTGCTCCTTGGTGCCACCGGCCCTCCGCTTCTTGTGGCTTGACTTCTCCTGCTCGACCCTGGCCGGTACAGCTGCCGCCGCTGCTGGTGTTGCCGCCTTCTGCTGCCGCGCCGCCGCCGCCGCCGCCTCTTGCTGCGGCTGCTGCTGCTGCTGCGCTGCCACCGGTGCTGGTGCCTGCTGCATCTCTTCATCAGCTTCTCCCTCCCCACTGCTGCTCTCCGCCTGGCCATCCTGCTCTTCGCTCTCCTCCTCACTCGACTCCTCCTCACTGCCGCTGCTGCTCCCATCTTCTGACATGCTGTCCGCCCCGTCGGGCTGCGCGGCCGCCTGCTGCAGCATGCTGCGCACGCTGTCTGGCAGGGTGTCTAAATCAAGCGCCACCGCGCCGGCGCCGCCGCTGCCCTTGGCGGCAGCTGCCACCGCCGGCTGCAGCTGGTCGGACCGCAGAACAGTCACTGCCCGGCCGCCCAGGCCGGCGCCGCCCAGTGTAGTGGCAGCAGGGGCTGCTGCTCCGGGCTGCCGACGGATGCGAGCCTGCACCCGAGCGACTTCATGTGCCTCCAGCGCTTTGCGAATCAGCCCAGTCAGCTCCTCAACCTGTGGATGTTGGGTGGGAGTGGGGCAGGGTTGGCATGCTGCGCGGCGGGGTGAAGGACAGGATTGCTTGTGCGTTACAGCAGGACAGGTGGCCGGTGGCTGCACTTCCACTGTCAAGGGGGCCTTTGCATACCAACTGAGCCGTTTGCCCTCCCACCTTTTGAGTGGCCAGGCGGATGCACTGCATGAGCTGCGACGGCGTGAGGCCGCAGCCATCCACCTTTTGCAGCGCGCACAGCTCTCCAAACGCGTTTTGCGTGACTGCGGGCAGGCAGGTGGGGGCAGGTGGGAGGAGGCTGGTGAGGCAACTGAACATGGGGGAGAGGTGGAGGTCGGCGCGAGGGGCAGGAAACAGCGGTTCCTTGATGTAACCGCCCTTGTACCGCCAGTCAGCCTGGTCAACGCCCTCCAGCGGCGCCTGCATGCTATGGCGTGGCGCGCTTCCCTGACGCGCTACACAGCTGTGTAAGTGGCGCTGCGCGCACCTGTGAAGCGCCCAGCTGCCGCCGCCTCCTCCTTCAGGCTGGGGTCTACCACCATCAGCTCCCCATCCTGCGGTAGACAATTTGGCAAAGCTAACATGGGCAGGTGAGCCTCGGCCGCATGCACACATGGGCATGCACACATGGTGGCTTGAGAGCATTGTGCTGTGCCAATTGAAACGCACGAGCAGGAGCACTGGCAGCTGGCTGGCTGGTTCCGGTACAGGGTTGGCCGGCGACTGCGACAGCACCGCAGCTACACCCAGCCCTGCCCACTCCGCGCGCACCTCCCACAGTGCAAACGTGATGGGCAGGGGCAGGTGGTGCAGGCTGAGGGGGCGCGGCTCCCGGACCTCTGGAGAGTGCACTGTGATGGCCTGCGGGAGGCAGGGAGTTGCAGGTGGTGCCAGGTGGCTGGGTGTCGGCAGGGCAGGTGCGCAGCTGCAGGGCGGCCCGTTATTGAACGGCGTGCGCAAGCTGCTTGCAAATGTGTGCTACTTGAGCAGTAGCTGCCGCTGCAAGCTCTTGGACAGTGCGGGTGCCGCACCTGGCCATCGTCGCCGCCGCCCACGGTGACGTCTGGCCGGCGGAAGGCCATGAGGGCGGCCAGTGCCGCAAGGCCGCAGGCATCAATCAGGTTGCCTTGGTGGTCCAGCACGTGCAGGTCGACACGCAGGTGCCACACCTTGCGGCCTGCAGAGGAGAAGGAAGAAGAAGAATCAGGGCAGAAGGGGATGGAGCAGGCAGTTGGGTGGGCGTGGATGAGCTCTGCCTTACGCGTGCCAAACTTGTTCACCACTACGTATCTGCCAGCAGCTCATGCAGGCCTGACCATCACCCGCCTGCTGCCAGCGGCAGCTGAACCGGGTACCAGCGCCCAGCCAGCACCCACCCGGCCAGCGGCCACCCAGCAGCTGCCCAACCACGCCCCACCTGCCAGCACCACCAGCGACTCCAGGTCCACCGCTCGGCTCTCCCGCAGGCCTCGCTCCACCAGGCGGGCCACCTCAATGGCATCCTCCCCTGGCCGCCCTGCGCAAGGCAAGTGAGGGAGGTGGGTGGGAAACAGGGTGAGGTGGCTGGCGACGCAAGCCTGCGGTGACGCCGCTCATGGGCGGGCAGCAGCGCCTTTTCGAGCTGAGCCTCGACTGACACGGCAGGGCACCCCCGGCACAGCCAGCCGCGGCAGCACATTGCCCGACGTGTAGAGCCAATGAAGAGTCAGCATTCGCAGTGAACACCCACCTGGCTCAAAGGCAGGAGAGGCCATGGGAGAGAACTCCACATTGAAGCGCAGGCTGCCCTCGTTGTGGCGGTCGGCAAAGGGTGCATCCAGCGTGGCGGCGACCTGCACACGTGGGATGCACGCACTGCATGCTCACAATATTGCTCTGATGCAGAGTGTGGATGTTGCATTGCCTCTCTGAGACAAGGCCAGCTGCAGGGCTCTCTACCCCTCGACCTCCAGGCAGCGGCGGCGCACCACTGCCATGACGCGGGTGCGCCCCAGCAGCACGGTGCAGCTCGAGTCGTCCAGCGCAAACTGGAAGCGCGCGGGCCGCAGCTCAAAGGGCTGGCGCCCATCCATGCGCTGCCCCTCCTTGAGCGCCTGTGCACGGGCGGAGGAAGCACAGGCGAGCGTTGGCGGCTGGACAGCGCAGGCGGCCAGCGGCGGCGGCAGCGGCAGGAGGGGCGGCGGCGCAGCTGCGTTAAGGAATGCGGTCTGGGTACCTTAAGGATGAAGTCTCGCTCGTTGTTGGACAGGGCGGCGTCGGCGTCGCGCTGCAGGGCAGCGAAGGCGCCCGCCATGATGTCCGATGGCCCCCGCGGCCGGCTTACGACACTCCACAAGCGATGCAGTGATTACTGCGGCGCTTGCATGCGCGAACAGGGCTGGCAACCTCGAGCGCCACATCAGCGTCGCATGGAGGGGCGAGCAAAGGTGCCGAGGAGGGACATCTGGGCCCAGGGGCGCCGATCACACCTCACCCGCACGCCGAGGGACGCGCTGGTCTCCACCTGCACACCGCCCGCACCGCTGCCGCAGCCTGGGGGCGTGCTCGGCGGCTCACAGACCTTTGCAAGGTCGTCGCAGGCACAGCAGGGCGCCGCACCAGCCGGCAGCAGCCCGCGTGTTGGGGTTGGGCGCCCAGCCTCGCTGACCTCCGTCCCTAGCAGGCGAGTGGCCCAGTTCCTAGCAGCCAGCAACCCTTCCGTGCATTTGCAGCTGCCAGGGGGCAGCGCGCCCGCCGCCTGCCCCTCCCACCGCCACCGCCGCAGCGCCGCCCTGTGCCACGCCTTGGCCCACCCTGCGGCCCCCTGCCGCCTCCCCTGCCCGGCCACAGGTAGCAGCGGCAGCAGGCGGCAGAATGACGGAGTTTCTGCGGCGCGGCGCGCCGGGCATGAAGTCCGTCAAGGACATGCCCATCGTGCAGGACGGCCCGCCGCCCGGCGGTGCGTGGCTGCAACGCACTGTTGGCCAGCTTGGGGCCTGCCATGGGCGGCACGCCGCTGCTTGCCTAGAGGGATTGAGCTGCTGTTGCACCACGCCGCGCTGATGCTGCACCCTTGGCCAACCAATGTCCCATCCCCCATTCTCTCCACAGGCTTCCCGGCGATCCGCTATGCGCGCCGCGTGCCCAGCACCGGCCCCAGCGGCTTCACGCTCTTTGCAGGTGTGCTGCAGTTGGCAGGGCAAGCAGGTGCAGCGGTTGGCAGCAGCAGCTGCAGCAGAGACAGCTGCAGCTGCAGCAGCAGTGGCTAGCAGCAGTTGCTAGCGGCGGCGGCGGCGGCGGCGGCAGAGTGACACACCACCCAGACTGACGTCACTTCACCTGGCGCCCCTTGCTCTATGTTCCCTCCTCTGCCTATCACGCAGTGGGCGCGGCGGTCATGGCCTACGGCTTCTACAAGGTGGGCCAGTCCAACCGCCAGCGGCGCGGCGAGAAGGCGGAGCACTTCAACGCACGCGCGGCGCTGGTGCCATTCCTGCAGGTGCTTGCGGAAGGGCTTGTAGGCTGGTATGGGCTAAGCATGCTGTGATAAGCCCGGCAGTGGTGTGACCTGCAGTGGCCTGCAAGCAACGCGCAGCACGCTGAGCTGTACAGCTTCTGCGCTTCGCATTGTTGCACAACTGCCCTGCCCTCTGGTGTGGCCCCTCCGGCAGGCTGAGGAGGACCGCCGGTGGGTGAACGCCAACCAGAGGTTTGTGGCGCGGCAGGCGGAGGTGATGAAGAACGTAAGCGGATGCTGCAATCATGAGCCGGCTGGCTGCTGCAATCATGAGCCGGCTGGCTGCTGCTGGCGCGGGTGCCTGGTTGCTGCACCTGCCCCGAACTATGGCCGTGCAGTTTGCTACGCATGGCTGCTGCTCCTGCCGCGCAGCCAGGTGGCTGGGTACTGGGCGCATGCGACTTGCTGCCGACCACACATCCTTGCATGCACGTTCATTCCTGCCACAGGTGCCTGACTACAAGTCAGGCGAGTCCGTGTACAAGACGCGCTGGATGCCCCCTGCCAAGCCCGTCGGTGCCTGGGGCAGCGCGTAAGCGCCACCCTACTGGCTCCCCCTGGCAGCACAATGCGGCGCTGTTCTGATCGCCTGCACCGGCCTTTGATGGGCCCGGCGGTTGCGCCCACAACTGCAGTACTGTCCCGCTTGCTTTGCTTCTCTCTTGCTGGCTGAGGCTGCTGCCTCGGCCCCGCCAGCTTTGCTGCCGTCCCCCTGCTAACCCCTCTTTTAGCTGCTTGTTTGCCAGGCCTGTAAGTACGCACTGGCGTGTGCATGGCATATCAACTCAGCAGAGATCAAGTGTGTGGTGGATGGTGGGAACAGCAGTTGTCCCCACGGAAAGCCCTGCTCAAATCATGGGTCCACTTACATGCATGGGCCGGTTGCATGGGCCACCCTTGCGTCAGTCATTATATCAAGACAGCTGGGTGGCGGATACCGAGAAGTGGTCGCTCCTGGCAAGTTTGCATTGCCGCTCATGAGGGCCGCTCCAAATACAACAGGCTGCTGCATCGGCTGGGAGGCCGCCCATTCCATACCGGCGGGCCATGCTCAGTACCCGGGCGGCCGGTCAGCGCTGATGTCTTGCAGGAACTGTGCCTCACGCGCACTGAGCGGCGGCTTGAACTGGACCTGCGGTTGAATAATGGGAGTCGGTGCGGACGGGGCATGGGTGCCCAACTTGGTGCATGGTATGCCTTGGGTGGCAAAGGTGCTAGCTGCCAAGCGCCCAGACTGCAGCCGCTTACGCCGAAACAGATATCCACGCCAAGCCTGTGTGCGCGCTGCATGCCACATCCAGGCGCGTGCCTGAGCGCATGCTGCCGAAAACTCGTCCAGCAGCGCCTTGATGCCCCAGTCGCGCGCCGACAGCCGCTGCCGCCGAATGCCTGCCGCCATCATGATGCTGCAGAGCAGGCCGCAAAGCAGGGAGCAGGCCTGTAAAGTGTGCCAACCTGATCTTTTGAGAACTGTTGCACGGAACAGCACAGCACGGTATGACACAAGCACAGCACAACACACCAGCCACCATCGCACTGCAACCGCCTGCACACCACTCCATCACCCGTCTCGCACTCACCGCAGCATGCTGCCAGCAAACTCGGGTGAGTAGGGCGGTGCAGAGACCTCCAGAATGCCAAACACCAGGTGGCGCACGAGAGACGGGTCGGCGCGTGCCTTCCACTCCTCCGCCCAGCGCAGCACCTCAAACACGCGCCCCGCAGAGACAAGCTACAAAGAGGGGCAGGTGGGATGCAGCGGGCACAGCATGGGCGGCATGTCGAATGAACCGTGCATCTTGCAGCGAGGGGCTGCAAGGCAGGCGGAACGGGCAAGAGCCGCCGGATGGTGCTGACGACACTTGGACCGCTGTGCTCTGTGAGCCCAACACTTGCCCAACCAACAAACACTCACCTGCACCGCGATTGACAGGAAGCCCTTGGCCATGTCGTGGTTGGTGTTGCCCATCGCAGTCAGCGCCCGGCCCAGCAGCTGCGGCAGGGGTGGAGGGAGGTCATCCGGCATCGGGCACACTGTGGTGGCAAGATGTGCACCAGATGCGCCTGCCTGCCTGCCTGCTAATGCATGCTCGGGAGAGCACACGCTGCACCAGTCGCCTGTAAGCAGAAGCCAGTTGCAGTGGCACGCCTTGGCTGCGGTATCTGCTTGCCTGCAGCAAGTCGGTGTGCAGCGCCGGCTGCCGCGGCACCATGAGACTGAGCAGCGTCAGGAAGGGCGGTGACTGCGTGGGGAGCCAAGTGGGGAGGTGTGTGTGTTCCCAGGGTGAAGCAAAGGGGCTGAGCTGGGCGAGCCGGCCTTTATGCGGGTGAACAAGCAAGCTGCCGCAAGACACAGCACTGCCGTTGCAGCCGAACAAGGTGCAGCATCTGCCCCCGGAGAGCCAGTGTGATATACCGCGCATGTTTTCACCTTCAGCAGGTGGTATGCAGTCTGCCAATACTCTGGCCGTGACAGCTGGGTGCCCAGCGCACGCAGCAGGCCTGCGCGAAAAGTGAGCAGGAGCGGCAACAGTGGGCCCAGATGCATGTCAAGCAGCAGCAGCAGCAGCTCCTGCAGCTGGCCAGGTGAAGCCCGGGGATGCCACTTGCTTCACATGCAGGTGTGGGATGTGCCGCGCGCCTGCTGCACAGATTGGGTACTCCAGCACCGCTGCCGCTGTTTCCATGTCCTCTTGTGTGCTCTTCTGATCCTGCATCACTCGCTGCGCCAGCACTGCCGCCGCTTCAAGCGCTGCCCTTGTGGCGGGCACTGCTGCTAAATCTAGCCTCCCACCGCCGCCGCCGTGCTGCTGATGCTGCTCGCCGCCGCCGCCCGCCGCGTCCGCCGCCGCAGCTGCATCGTCCGCCGGTCCGTTTGGTCGCTGGTCGTTTGCTGCTGCCGCCAGCGCCAGCAGGCCGGAGTAGGCGTGCACAGCCTCTGGCTGCAGCTGGCGGCTGGGGCTGAACAGGTTGATGAGCAGCACTTCTATGATGCGGGGGTGCCGCAGGAAGGCGATGGGAGGGATCTCCTGACCCTGTGGGCACACAGTAGGCAGCGGATCGGATGACGCAGGATGCGGCAACGTGTCACAGGCACGCAGGTAAGCTGTGCAGGAGCGCAGCAAGGGTGCTAATGCTGCTGGCAGGGACTCAAAACTCGGTGTGCCACCCCCTAAATGCCAGCCTGAGCTCACAGGATCCTGCGGCCAGTAGAAGCGGTGCAGCTTGGCCACCTCAGAGGCGGGGGGCGCCCCGCTGGCTGAGCTGGCCAGGATGTCGCTCAGCAGGGCCGCCACAGCATAGTGGCTCTCCGGCTGGCCTGCAGGGGAAAGCATAAACAGACCAGTGGCGAGTGAGCCGGGCGAATGGCGCTTTCTGGCTGGCTGGCCTGCAGGGGTTGCTCCGAAGAGGCTGAGCCAAACTGCCGAGGCATGCCAGGCTGCACCAGCACGGAGAGCAACACGTTGCAATGCTACCAAGCAGCCTGGCGCACCTGGCTCAGTGAACCATTGCCGCATCTTCCACACCACTGGGCCATGCAGCGCAGCAGCATGTGCCTCCAGCTCCTGCAACGGAGCGATTGGGAGGCTTGACATGACAAACAGCACCAGCTGCACCAGCTGCTGCAAGGCTAGCACATAGGCAGCAGCTGCAAACGGTGAGATGGCGCATGCACAAAGCAGGGCCCAGCATTCTTTGGTGCACACCTGCGCTAACCGTCGGAAGCGGGCGCCGTGGGCGTGCTTGGCCAGCTCACACAGCACCTGCTTGGGGTGTGGACACGTGGCAGGTGCTCTTGTGCTAGCTGCAGCAGCGTGCTAGCAGAGAAAAAGGGCTGCAGCCGCGCTGGCCAGCACCGTCACAAGAGACCAGTCACTCGGCGGGGCTGCACAACGCAACAGCTGCCCTCAACCCACAGGTGACACTGCCCCATCCGTCCCCACCTGCTGCGCGTGCACATAGGTGTGCTGGCTAGCGCAGCAGTCCTCCTTGAGCCCCCGGGCCAGGGCTTCGAGTGCTCGCTCGTCTGCTGCTGCCGCCGCCTCTCGCAGCTTGGCAGCCATGAGGCGGTGGAACACGCCAAAGTATCCAGCCAGGCTGCCGCCCACCGCCGCCACCTGTGCGGGAGAGGGGGGTGCAGGCAGCAGGAGCAGCATGGCGTCGGAAAGCACGTTGCAACATCAGGCAAGCTGCCGCCGAACGCTGCCACCTGCAGCGGGGCACAGATGGGGAGGACAGGACGCCCATGACAGACCAACACACGCCAACTGGCTGGCCAGCACATGCGACGGCGGCCCCTCAGGCCCCACACGACCAAGCCCCTCACCTCCTTCTCGCGCCCCGGCTGCATCAGGATTTTGTGGATGGCAAAGTTGAGCAGCAGCGAGTTCTTGTACCGCCCCGCCAGCTCGTACACCAGCTGGCGGCCCTCTGTGGGGGCAGGGAGGGCGTGGGGTGGGCGGGT
>VIYQ01004211.1:0-12514 GCA_009928355.1 Chlorella sp. CH2018 | reverse complement strand
TACCCCCCGCCCCCCTTGCCAATCCGCAGGGCAAGCGCTGCCTGGTGTCTGGCGCCGGCAACGTGGCCCAGTACTGCGCGGAGCTGCTGCTGGAGAAGGGCGCCATCGTGCTGTCCCTGTCCGACTCCCAGGGCTACGTGTATGAGGTGCTTGGGCGGTTGAGGCTTGTGGGCTGGGACGTGTGGATCAACAAGCCGGAGTGTGGTTGCTGCGGGCATTGCTCCGTACCCCACGCGGGTACACGCCCCACAGCCAGCTGAGTGTACCTCACCCCGCCCTACTGGCCTCCCCCCCTCCCTGCCCCGCAGCCCAACGGCTTCACCCGCGAGCAGCTGCAGGCGGTGATGGACATGAAGAAGAAGAACAACTCCGCCCGCATCTCTGAGTACAAGGTGGGGGGTGCACCACCATGCGACTGCCTGCCTGCCGCGGCACCAGCGCACCACCGCGACGCCACCGCGCCCGCAACACGCGCCCCCTTCACCTCCGCATCGCGCCAATGGCCCCTGTGCAGAGCGACACCGCCGTGTACGTGGGCGACCGCCGCAAGCCTTGGGAGCTGGACTGCCAGGTGGACATCGCCTTCCCCTGCGCCACCCAGGTGCGCCCACACCGAGAAGACGCACACGAGGGGCATGGCTGGCATGCCTGGGCGCATGCATGGTTTGCAGAGTCGCCATTGATTATTGGCTGCTCATGCACAGTGCACCGGTGCACCCACCACTGGCCGTGCCCTTACCGACACATTCCTCCGCCCACGCACACCACCTCCAAACAGAACGAGATTGACGAGACCGACGCGGAGCTGCTGATCAAGCACGGCTGCCAGTACGTGGTTGAGGGCGCCAACATGCCCTCCACCAACGAGGCCATCCACAAGTACAACAAGGTGCGTGGGCTCTGGTCTGCCCTCTGCTTCATCAAGTGGAAGTTGCCGCGCCTCCTGTTTAGGTGCAACAGGCCTCCGCACATGCACGGGCCCAGCAAGCCCGCCTCGACTGCTCCCACCAAGCCTTCCCCTTGCGCCCGGGCCCCAATGAATGCTGCAGGCTGGTATCGTGTACTGCCCCGGCAAGGCTGCCAACGCCGGCGGCGTGGCGGTCAGCGGCCTGGAGATGACCCAGAACCGCATGGTGAGCGCACTGCACAGCTCGCAGCTTGCAGCAGCAGTCGTCTAGCTGATGGTGTGCGGCTGTGTTGCGTAGGGTGGTTGCAGGGTGGTTGCGCATCGGCTGGGAGAAGACCAGAAGCGCACCGCCCCCACAACTGCTGAAACCTCCTTGCACTCTCCATCTGCCCCTGGCCTGCACTCCCATGGCTGGCTGCAACTCGGGTGCTAGCCTCACGTCATACTGCCCCACCTTCACTTCCCTCCCTTCGCAGAGCCTGAACTGGACCCGCGAGGAGGTGCGCGACAAGCTGGAGCGCATCATGAAGGTGAGAGGCTGGAGATGGGATGACCATCTGCTTGACCTGAAACCTTCATTGCCTACAGGCGCTAACAGTGCCTGGCTGGGCTGCGCCAAGGCCTGTAGCACGGCTCTAACCAGGCCTCATCTCTGTGCCGCCCTGCAGGACATCTACGACTCCGCCATGGGTGCCGCTCGCGAGTACAACGTTGACCTGGCCTGTGAGTCCCGGCAGCAGCTGCTGCCCTGGCCCAGCCTCCTTGGCCAGCTGCGCTGAGGCTGCGCTTGCTCAGCACGGCCTGCTGGAATGGCCCGCTGGCGCGCTCGCGCTGCAGTGCATTGCAAACGCATGTTGTTGCAGCTCGATTTGTTTGTTTCAGTCCAGCTTGTGCTTGTGGTGGCCGCAGCGCTAGCATGTCCCTGTGCCCAGCTCAACCCTGCTGCTCCGCCCTCCCCTGCCACGCACCCCGTTGTTCCAATGCTACAGCCGGCGCCAACATCGCTGGTGAGTAAAAGCAGTCACGGCCGTGCAACAGGCTGGGCGTTTGCTGCGCTGCTGGCGTCTGGGTGCACAGCCAAGCCGTTGCATGCTGTGTGGTGTGGCATCTCTCTCACCTGAAACCCAGCTGTCATAGCTCTCTGCCCGATCTGCCCACCGAGGCTAAAGCACCCGCTATGCTCCCTCCTGCCCTGCTTCCATTTACAGGCTTCACCAAGGTGGCCGATGCCGTGAAGGCCCAGGGCGCTGTTTAAGCTGCCCCGCCCATTCGAGCCGCGGCTCGCCCAACCCAACTCGACGGCCAGGGACCGTTTTCGGAAGCAGCGCCTTTTTCCGCGTGCCGTACTCACACCTGCCCTTTCATAACCTTGCTAATCGCCACCGCACCCCCCCCAATTCAACCCCAAGAACTTAGAGCGGCATTGACTGCACCAGGACGGTATTTTTTTTGCGACGCGCACACCCCCCGAGAGCCTCCCTCCCCAAGCGACCAAACGCCCGAGGCCAGCGGCACCGCCCGCTGAGAGCGCTGAGCGCCGCCTGTCTTTGCATCCCTCCCCGCTCGGTTTTCCGCCCTCCCTCTCCAGTCTACCCACCCTGTTGTGAAGCCTACCAGCATAATTCTTCTAGTGTTTGCGCGCCGCCTCCACCCCCGAGTTTTCCTGCCGTGAGAGTGCGGTTGTTGAGCCTGGTGACCCCAACCTTCAGCAGTTTGCGGGCTTGCCCCGCTCGGCACTGCCCGGGACGCGATACTGTGACCTGAGAGTGCACCTGTAAGCACGTTCAGTCGGTGTTGGGGGGAGCGGGCGTGCTCGAGGAGGAATGGGGCAGCTGGATCTGCTCTGGAGAGCGGCAGCCGCCGACCGCTGCCATGGCGCGCCACATCAGCGGAGGCCGTGAGAACTCTAGATCTGGTGCGCCACGGGCCAGCTCCGGCCGCTTGTTCAGTTCCCGTCGATCCATTTTCCTGACAGAGGTGCCCCACAGCGACTGCCAAGCAGTTGGAGAGAGGGTCGAGCGAGGATGGCGGGCACTTCGAGGCCGCGCGCCGCGCTGGCGGCCCGCGCGCTGCTGCTTGCCGCTGCTGTGACCCTGTGCGCGGCTGCTGGGCCGCTGAAGGTGCCGACCGCTCGCCCCGGCGAGTGCTGGGACAAGATGCTGGGCGAGCTGCAGGCCTCTGATCGGCCTGGCAAGGTGAGAAAGAGCGAGGGGGAAATGGTTGGGGAGGCGCGCTTCGGTCCCTTGTGCCAGGTGCCGCTGTCGCCGCCACCACCGCCTGACGCCGCGGACAGTACTTCGCGCTATCTGTAAGTACTTCAAGGTAGCACGCCGCGGCCAGCTGCTGCTGCCACCCAACCCCACTGCTGCTCCCCACCTTCCCTCCATCGCAGGGCTTCGGCCTGATCTTCTACGGCGACAGCATCACTGAAAGCCTGCGGGGCACGGACAAGTGCCGTGATGTGTGCATGAAGAGCAAGACGCGGTCGTCATGCAAGGGCATCCCCGAGGTGAGGCAACCTGGGTCTGGGTTGGTAGGCACTGATGGCGGAGGTGCCTCCAGCCTGGCAGTGAAGCATGGGTGCCATAGGCATCCAATGGAACAGAAACGGATACAACATGAGACTCAGAGCAGAGCTGCTGGTCGCGCCGCCGCTCCCAAGCTGCACTGTCCCCCGCTCTCCCGGTCTGCCCGCTCAGCCGCCAAACTCTCACGTCCACCCTCGCTGCAGGTGCTCCAAAAGTACTTTGGCGCCTACCGCCCTGGTGTGATGGGCATGTCCATGGATGAGAGTGCCCACCTGCTGTGGCGCCTCATGAACGGCCAGATCCCGCGCGTCAACCAGGTGGGTGGCAGGGCCCCTGCGTGGTGTGCAGAACAGGTCACAAGACTGCAGCCGTGGTGAGACACGCTTTGCTGTTGGTGTGCTCCGGTGCGGTCCGGTAGCTCTGCCGTTGTGTGCCGTCGGCGCGATGCCTTGCGCTGTCCATTAGGTGATTCATGATTCATGCTCACTGTGCCTCCCAAGTGCGACCGCTCCCTGCCTGCAGCCCAAGACGGTTGTGCTCAACATTGGCACCAACGACCTGACCAACTGCGCCTGGAGCGCCAAGAATGCAATCAAGAAGCAGGCGGCGATTGACTTGAACACGCCGGGCATTGTTGGCCGGTGAGCCGGGCAGCTGGGAAGGGCATCAGCTGACTTGCTGAAGCACATGCCCACTGTTCTTCTTGCCCACTGCCGCCCTGCTGCATGGCGGGTGCGCCCTGCTGTGGTGCCACCTATGCAAATTGCTGTCTCGCTGCCTGCTTCAACGGCTGCTGCAGAGTGCTGACGTCTCACCCAGGCACAGCATGCCGCATGTCACACCACCCCCAACCGCCGCTCCCTGCCTTCCCTGCCTTCCCTGTGCAGCATCCAGCAGTCGGTGGGCCTGCTGCTGCAGCAGCTGCCCAACACCCGGATGCTGATTGTGGGCATCCTGCCGCGCGGCACCGGCAGCGGCAAGGGCGCGCCGCTGGGCAAGAACGACATGAGCTGGCCCAGCCACTACACTCAGGGCATTGCCAACATCAACGCCCTGCTCAAGTGCGCTCAGCTGGCTTCGTGGGGTGCTTGCTCCGCTTGCTGTGGGACGTCTCCGGTGCAAGCGCAGGCAGTACAAACCAGGGCTGCAGCGTCGAGGCATGCAAGGTGCCGTTACAGTCACCGCCCCTACACTGCTTCAGCACCCTACACTGCAAGCAACCCATGATCTCCCTCCTCCCGCAGGGCCTACGCCGACCAGACGCCTCGTGTGGAGTTTATCGACTGCGGCGCAGCGTTCATCAAGGGCAACCAAATCGATGCCAAGTTGATGGCGGATGCGGTGCACCCCACCGCCGCCGGCTGGGACAAGCTGGCGCAATGCATGCAGCAGACTGTGGCAACGTTGATGGCCTACTGACGAACCAGCCAGAGGCCAGCTACAGGTTGCGGGGAGCCGGCTAGTAGCCCAGACAACAGCTAGCACAGGTCGCGAGGGAGTCACTACTTTTTTTGGGCACTTCGACCGACGCATGCTCCCTTCGTACATGCACCATTCCTGTCTCTGCTTTCATGCATTCTTTCCCGTTGTAACAATGTACATGGTTACACTGAGCAGGCTGATGAAATGATGTCAATGCAGAGTGGGTGGGTTCGTTTCAAGTCATTGCAGGGTCCTGACTGGGGGCTGACTGGGGCATGGAGGACAGCAGCTACCCGTGCTCCATCAGCCGTAGCAGCGGATCCTGCGGCAATGGGCAGCAAGCGCATCCACATGTCAAAGATTGATCCATGACGAGACAGGCTTGCTTGCAGCAGCTCAACACAACGTCGCAGTCAGGGCTGGCTCTCGGGGGTCATGATAGCCCAGCCCCCGCAGCTGCAGGAAAACGCAAGCTGCAGGCAGCGGCTCCTCACTTGTCCTTGCAGCCCTTCTCAGCGGACTGCGGGCGATTGAACCTGCCGCCTTTTGCCAAGTACTGCTAGCAGGTTGGGGTGAAACAATCATCCAGAATTGAGTGAGAGCAACCAGAGAGCTTGGCGGCAGCAATGGTGCATCTCTCCAGCTCAGGAACAGGCAACGCAAGCCCTTCCCCACTCGTCCTTTGATCCAACCCTCACGCATCACCTGCTGGTGGTAGTTCTGCAGGAGAGGGACGACAGGCAGGCAACAGAAACTTGTCAGCATGTGCATGCATGGCTGGAGCAGGCGACCATCGGTCCCATGCTGCCGCTTGCATGAGCAGAAGCAAGCAGCAGAGCAGACCCTGGGATCACAACAAGGGCTGCAGCACTGTGCTTGCGCATGCAGTGCACACCAGTGCAATACAAGCTCTGTGCCCACTTGCCTCTGCGATGTAGTAGTCGCATGCGGGCTCGATGGTGGTGGCCACCTTCTTGCCCGGCAGCCGGAAGGCGCCGGCCGCCAGCTGCTCATTCACCGCCGCCACCGCCTGCGCAGCAAGGCATTGGCGTTGCAAGTTGCATGAGCCGGCGTGCAGGTGAATGCGCTTGGGAGTGGCAGGCATGATGCAGCAGGGCAGGCCGCCACGCTGCTGCACGGGAGCCGCATGCCATGTCCTCCAGTCGTCAGCACTCCCCACATGCCACTCCTGCATTCCTTGTGCAGCACAGTAGAATGTCACCCCCACAAGCACGCCGTACCTTCTCAGCCGCCTCCTTCTGCGCATCGTTGTGGTAGAAGATGACGCTGCGACCGGGAGGCAGCATGCGTGGAACTGGGTCAGCATGCGCCTGGTCCGCATGGGACGCACAGTTCGCAATCACAGCCCCAGACTTGCAGCCTTGGCCATCAGGGCTGCCCATCACTGCGGCACAGAACAGCAGGTGGGCAACACGCAGCATAGCAAGCAACACAAACAACGCACATCCGCACCTGCGGTACTGCGTGCCCACGTCGTTGCCCTGCCGGTTCAGCGTGGTGGGGTCCACTTTCTGCAGCAGGTGCACACAGAAGGGATGGCTCGATCAAAAGCTCAACACACCACTGCTGCCAGAGGGCGACGGCACGCACACAGCCAGATCAAGCAAGCCGCGCGGCACGGCCCAGGCTGCCCGCCGCTTGTTTGCTCAAAATGCCATCCCACCGCACGTGCTGGTCACCCCCACAGCCAGCACATCGCCCCATCCCTCACCTGGAAGAACTCGTCCAGGATCTGCTCAAAGGTGCACTCTGCGGGGTTGTAGTACATCTGCACAGCAGGGGCACACGGGTGAGCGCAAGGCGTTGGTTGGCTGTGCAGCAGCGGGCATGTCCAGCCATGGGTTCCATGTCCCTGTACCATGTCTTCGCATGCTGCTGTACCATGTCTTCGCATGCTGTGGCATGGCACGCTCCACCCCAGGCCATGGGGACCTGCTGCTTTATGTCCCATGCGCCGCAACCTTCATGCCATTTCATTCTTGTCCATCCCAGGTGACACCGCACCTGCACTGCCTCGGTGTGCCCCGTGCGGCCGCTGCACACCTCCTCGTATGTAGGGTTGGGCACCTGCACGTGAAGCAGCAGCAAGACTCACACTCGCTTCAGTGGCGGGCATGAGTTGCGATGCAAAAGCACAGCATGAGCACACAGCTGAACCAGCCGCAGGTCAGCCCGCCACCTGAGAGATTGTGCGGAGAAACCGTGCGCACCCCTTGCACACCTGGCCCGCGGTGTAGCCCACGCTCGTCTTCACCACGCCCGGCAGCCGCTGGTAGGCCAGCTCCAGGCCCCAGAAGCAGCCACCTGCGATGCAGGCAAGCGAGGAGGGGCAGGGGTGCTGTGTAACTGGAGCAGCCAGCAGGGCATGCTGTGCAACAGGCCTCGCCAATGGATGAAGCTTCCTACAACAATGCAGCGCTTACCCAGCTAGCTGCAAGCAGTTCCACATCAGCAGCTTTGGCAGTGTGCCAACTGTGCAGAGCACAACAAACAGCAGCCGCACCTGCCACGGTGGCAATCTCCAGGCCCTCGGGCGCCGAGGCAGGGGCCAGCTCGCAGCCCCGCTTCGCCGCCCGCGCTGCCTTCAGCACCTCATCATTCTTGCCCTGCAGAAGCGGGTTCAAAGCTGCATCAATATGACTGCGATGCAACAGCATCCCTCCAACAGGCCGGGCGCCGGAAGCGCCGCCTGCCGGCCGCCGCCGCTCTCGCTGCCCACCCACCTCACGCTTGGCACCGCCGCCGAACAGGCCACCGAAGAACATGCGGGCAGGGACGGCCTGCAGGCGCACAGCCTGGCTGCGGGCCTGGCTCCTGAGCGCGCTGCTCCGGCAGGCGGCGCTGGACAGAGCAGCGGCACGTGCGGCTGCAGCGCAGGTTGCCATGGTGATCGAGCAGGCGCAATGTGGCTGGTTTGCAAGGTCGCAGCGACGGCAATGGCGCCTGCCCAGCCGGCGCAGCACAGCAGCAGGAGCAGGGCTCACCCGATGGCTCCATCTCGGTGCTCGATCGCACTTGCAAATCGCTGCAAGTAGTTTGAGGAACACAGGAGGCGTCCATGGCGGCTGCTCGAGTCGGCAGGCAAGCGGGCAGCTCCTGCGCTGTGCAGTTGCTACTTGTAGTCGCCCAGTGTATATGGGAAAAGTGCGCCGAGACCACTGCGCCACGGCCGAGCGCTGCAGCAGGCCGACTGACACTGCCGCTGCCCTGCCGCCGCCGCCGCTTCCGCAGGAGGGCGGCACCGCCCCGGCCCACGTTGCTGGTTGGAGACCTGGACGCCTGCCACGCCGCTTTCCAGAGGCTGCAGGACCGTGTGCTGCAGCTCAGCCTGGCGCAGCAGGCAGCAGTGGCGGATGCAGATGGCAGCGCAGGTGCGAGGTGGGACGCAGAATTGGCTTACAGCCACAGGAGCAGGGCCTGGCAGAGTTGTTAGCCAGCAGTCCTCTTCTGAAGTTGAGTTACCACTTACCATCACTTACGCGCAATCTGCAGACACCAGCGCCTGGAGGGACCTGGTGCCGCTGTGCCGCGCTCTGCGTGAGACGCTCACCTCGCTGCGTGAGCTGTCGCACTTCACACGCGAGGTGCGCCTGCATGGTGTCCAGCTATGCAGTGAGCACGGTTGATGGCCTGCTGTACAGTTTGATCCTGCAGCAATGCCCTCTGCTGCAAAGCAGTGCACCGGCTGCCATGGCTGTGGCAGCTGTGTAGGCGCTTGTCCTTGTGACTCGGGTGCTGCCATCGCTTGTTGCCTGCCCCCTGAAACACTTCTGCATCTCCTCAGCGCAGGTGTACGAGGTGGCAGCTGATGTGTGCACCCGTGCGGGCGACTACCCTGAAGCCCTCAAGGCCCTGCAGCAGCTGGTGCACCTCATCTACCCCGTGCTAGCAGCCCAGGAGGCGGCGCTTGCTGCCGCAGAGGCTGCGGCTGCAGCTGCGGCAGCACCTGCAGGCAGAGCAGAGGAACCAGAAGGTCCGGGGGCCCTGCTTCTCAGCAGCACAGCAGCGGCAGGTCCCTTGGCCAGCGGCAGCAGTAGCAGCAGTGGCAGCGGCAGCAGCAGCAGCGGCGGCAGGGCCCCAGCTGCATCACCAACTTGGGATGGCGACAGCGATGCGGCAGAAGAGGACTGGGCAGCACTTGCAAGCGGCGTGGAAGCGCTGGACGACGCAGCTGTAACAGCAGCGCTGCAGCGGCGCCGCTTCCGGCGGTGGCCCGAGGCGGCAGGCGCGCTGGCTGTCTACTTCAGCTGTGTGCAGGGGCCCAGGGAGGGCCGGCTGGATACGCTGGCCACGCTGCGCCGGCTGCCCCGCCCCCTGCTGGCCACAGCAGAGGTGCAGGCGGCGCTGGCCCTGGCGGGTGCCCTGGCTGCGGGTGACTATGTGAGGCTGTTCCGCCTGCGGGCTGCCGCACCGATGCTGGTGCGGCAGGTTGCGGGTACGGCAGCGCGCGCGGCCCGCGAGCGGGCGCTGACGGTGATGGCCACTGCGTACCGCAACATTGCAGCTGCGGCAGTGTGCCGTGCGGTGGCGCTGAGCATGCCTGGCTTGCTGGAATGCCTGAAGGCACTGGCGGACAGGTGGGTGCTGGCGGGTAGGGAGCGTGTTTGGGTGCTGGCTGGTGGGTGCTTGACGGTCTGGCGGGTGGTGGAGGCAGTGGCGAAGGGGCTGCCGTCTGCATGGTGCATGGCTGCTGCGGCATTAATGCAACACGGCATTGCACAGCTCTCCAAGGCTGCCCAGGCCGTCGCTGGCACCACGTGGGTGCAGGGGCCATGCCGCCGCACAACGCGCGCTGGGCGGCCTGCAGATGGAGGACCGGCCGGAAGCCGCCGACCTGGTGTTCAAAGGATGAGATGTTGCGTTGCTGGCACGCCAGTCGTATGTAACACAGCAATGCGCGGGCAGAGGAGAGGGCAATGTGGGGGCGGCGCATGGGTGGCGGCGGCGCATGGGCGGCGGCGGCGCTATGAGAGCTGCCGGCAGTGTTCCATCTTCCCCTTGTTTCTCCCTCTCTGTGTGTGACAACAGCCTCACCAGCAGCTCCAGCCATGCGGTCCCTGCGCGCGGCCCGCCTCCTGGCGGCCTGCCTCTGCCTGGCCAGCACGGCCCTGGCCCAGGAGGCTGCGGTGGTGAGCCCCAGGGGTGGGTCCGGGGTGGGGGCGCCCTTGGACCGCCCCAATTCGAGCGCCAACCGCCTCCCCTCCTCGCCCTGCAGAACGCCGGCCTGCTCTCCATCGTGGCCATGCCGGGCGTGGGCCTCAGCGACGGCTGGAAGAGCGTGGGCTACGGCGAGTGCCGCCGCCGCCGCCCGGCGCCGCCATCAGCCGCACCGGCAGCGGCTCAATCTCACGCGCTGCCCTGCGCACCCAGTCTGCCTGCCGCCCTAGTCAACCCTCACCCTCGGCCCCCACCCCTCCAAACCCCCACAGGCATCGTGGAGTTTGCGCCGCGCGACACGCTGCGCAAGCGCAACGGCTCTGCCTCCTCGCTGTCCGCTTCCGTCGTTCCCTGGGGCAACTTCCAGCTCCAGAGCGACCTGCCGTTCACCGGGCTCAGGTGTGTGGGGCATCCTTGAGCCTGTGGGGCATCCTTGAGCCTGTAAGCTGCACTGCACACATATGCATCGGGACCTGCGGCCCACCGCCTCCCCACCTGCCACCCTGCCCGCTTGCCTTCCTCCCCGCCCTGCACCCACCAGCCGCTGCCCACCACCCGCCTCCCGCCGCTCAGCCCCGCCAGCAGCTCAGCACTGCCCGCCGCCCTGCTCACCCCCATCCTGCAGCGTGCTGGATGTGTGGGTCAAGGGCTCCGTGCTCTTCAACGGCGCCGTGTACCTGGAGGACACGCTCAACCGCCGCCAGTCGCGCTGGCTGAGCCTGGACGGCGCTGCCAAGGGCGATGCCAAGGTGCTGGCCGGCCCCACCGACGACGGCTGGTACCACGTGCAGGTGCGAGGATGGCAGGGCAAGTGAATTAGTGGGTGGTGGATGCCGTGAGTTCATGGAGCTGCAAGGCACGTGCCTGGGCCTGGCCTCACGCCACCCATTCCTGCCCGCAACCTGCTGCAGATCAACTTTGTGAAGCTGAGCGACGCCGCCGGCACCAAGCTGACTGGTGTGCCCTCCATGTGGAACAAGGTGTCCATCTTGGACAAGTCCGGTGAGCGCAGAAGCGTGCAACGCGTCGCATTGCCGAGCAATGCGCTGAATGCCACCAGCGCCTTGGCGGCCCCTTGCGATGCCCGGCAACCTTCACCAGCCGCCCACCAGCCGTCCACACACTTCCTGCCCCATCGCAGGCACCGGCTTCACGCTGCAGATGGACACCGCGTTCCTGTACTCCTCCGACTCCTTCTCCTTCACCACCGCCGCCGCCGTCGACCCACTGGCCCCCTTCCCCTGCGTCGGTGCACTGTGCGCAAGCCGCCCCAATGTGACCGCGCCTCAGGTGGGATGTTGACCAGGCTTGCCTGTAGTCTACAGCAGCTGTATGGCAGCTTGCAACCGTGAAAGCTGAGCCCGTACACAGCATCAGCCCACATCCGACTGCTGCTGCCCAAACCTCACTGGCCCCCGCAGTCCCAGCTGGTGCCCCTGTACGAGAGCGACTCCTTCAGCGTGCAGTCCAGTGACTCCCAGGACGTGGATGCAAGCACTGCCTTCATCATGTGCGTGGGGTGGGGGGTTGCTGGTGCGGCCAGACCAGCAAGCGGCAGGGCATGCATGGCCAGGAGGTCCTGGCTTCGGCCCATCCAGCTGCTGACGCATCACCGCTCTTCAATGCTGTTCCCTGCAGGCGCCTTAAGGTGAGGCCAGCGGCGGTCGGCTGGGTTGGGGTGTTGCGCGCACCGTGCGTGCGACCTCCTCAGCTCATCACCTGCCCTACCTGCCATGCGATAGAAGCACATGTCACTTCCTCCCCTCTCTGCTCTTCTGCAACCCCTGCAGCCCAACGTCACCAACGAAGACCTGGCCAACCTGTGTAACGAGCTGGCCACCAACGAGCCCGAGTCACGCTTTAATGGCCTGTGCCTGACCGACGACGCCTCTGCCGGCGTGCAGGCGAGCACACTGTTGGGCTGCTGAGCCCTTGACCAGCACGCTTCCAGCCGAATGCAGCACCAGGTTGCCAACCGACTGCTCTACTGCTCTGTGACTGCAGGCGGTGGAGGACCCCAGTGCACCCGTGAGCTTCCCTTTCCAGACTGTGGCTGTAGAGAGCCAGGTGAGAGTCAGGGAGGATGGGCAGGCACAGCATTGAGGAGGCGCGCAGGCATCCTCCTGCCGCCAACAGACTGCCCGCTCTCCTGCGCGCCTTGCAGGCCGACCTGCTGGCCATGCGCAAGTCGCTGGGCGACACGGTGGCCTACTTTGAGCGCGACGGCTCGGCCATCGTGGACAACGTGCCCTCCCTCACCATCGAGCTGCCGGACACCATGGCGTCCATCGATGCCGCCGCGCCCTGGGGGTGGGGATGGGTGGGGCTGGGGCTCCAGCGGCAACGGTTGGGAGGGCTCAGGTTGCTTGTGCCTCGCTCTGTTCCTTACGGCCATCAGCCACCCTCACTGTTAACCACCCTCACCGTCTTTGCAGGCTGGACCGCATCGACCAGACCAGCCTGCCCCTGGACGGCTCCT